>BLKR01001929.1:0-236387 GCA_011170035.1 Teleogryllus occipitalis
AGGGTAATGCACGAATATGGGCAGATAGTTTAGGAGAATTACCAAAAACTATGACAGAATTTAAAGAAAAATTTTACTCAAGATACTGGAACAATGAAACTCAAATTAATTTCAAAGTTAATGTAATGTATGGTACGTGGAAGAAAGGTACGATGTCCATGCAAGAATATGCAGAGGAGAAGTTAGCTTGTTTCAAATTATGTACTCGACGATCCCGGATGACGAAATTGTCTGTTTGTTAACACGTCATTTTCCGTCAGCTACACAAAATTTGCTTAAGAATCTCTTGCCAATGTCCACGGAAAAGTTAATAACGCAGCTGGGATTGTATGATGCGACTTTCGTGTACAATGAGAGGTTACAGAGAGCAAGGGCAAATGTTAGTGGGTCGGTAGAAAGCCAAGACAGCAGGCAGCAGCAACATTATGTAAGCAAATCAGAGAAAAGAGGAACTTACAAATCGAAACAGCACGTAGAAGAACAGACCTATGCTAGACAAGATAGGACGCCGTCTAAAGATAGGAATAGAAAAAATTCAATTGATAGAGGAGTTTTCCAAAACAGAGATACTGAACCCAGTACATCTCGCGGACATGAGTCGGAAAATTAGAAAGGTTTGTTTCGACACGCCATCCCGCCGCAAACCTAATAGAAGAATCTAGGGAAGAAGAGGTGGCGATATTATCGATCGAATTAATCTCATTTGATGACGAACCGTGGAACGAAGAAGAACAAAAGCAGATCGGATCCTGGCGACAGTGTCCGAAGCTTAAGGTTAAATGTGAGGGTGTTGATACGTCAGTACTAGTGGATACAGGTTGTGCGACCTCCGTCATAGCGGAAAGTTTGTTGAATGAATTGAAAAACCAGGGAGTGGAGGTACCTACATTGCCGCTCGTAAAGTCTTTTCTGATAGGTGCGAATCAGAAAAAATCAAAGCCAATAACAAGACAAGTTTATTTGGATATAGAGATAGGCAAGAATAAGTATCAAGTTGTGTGCCTAGTAGCGCCGGAACTTTTATATCCGCTCATACTGGGAATCGATTTCATGAAACAATACGGGGTTGTTATCAACTTAGGAAAAAATACCATGACGTTAAAACCGAATAATCAACAGGATCTCGAATTTGATTCGTTCACATGGAATTATTGGGAGGCGAATTGTTTGGAGGAAGAAGATGTGAAGCTGAAAAATCGTTCGCATGTGCAAGGAAATTCTAATCTTAATGAAAATCAGAAGAAACAATTAATTGAAGTATTACTTAGGAATCAGAAGGTGTTTTGCAAAAACAAGAATCCAGAAAAAGATTTTCAATTCGAAATAGAACTAACAGATAAAACGCCATTCACGGGTTACCAATATGTCATTCCAGAAAAACATAAGGAAGAGGTGGATAAGCTCATTGCTACCATGGTCAAAGATGATATCATCATGAAGTCCAAAACCTCTTATCTAAATCCAATAGTGCTCGTAGAAAAGAGTAATGGGAAGATAAGGTTGTGTTTAGATGCAAGGCGATTGAATCAAGTTACCCTACCGTACAGAGACAGACCGTTGCGTGTAGAGGATTTAACTAATCAATTATCCGGCAACAAGTGGTTGAGTTCAACCGACTTCACTGCATCTTACTGGCAAATAGCGATAGCACCTGAATGTAGACAATATACAGGATTTATTCACCGGGGAATTTCGTATGTTTTCAAAAAGAATGCCATTTGGACTCAAGAACAGTGCATCTGCTCTTGTGCAATGTTTAGACAATATCATTGACAGAGAGATGTCTAGCGATGCTTTTATCTATATTGATGACGTGCTCGTGTATTCGAAGACATTTGAAGAACACATGAACAAGCTAGATATTTTGCTGAAACGTCTCATTGAAAATAATTTACAGTTGAATTTGGAAAAAAGTAAATTTTGCACTAAACAAGTTAAATTCCTGGGGTATGATTTGACAGTCAACGGAGTCAAGATGAACTTGGAGAAAATGCAAGAAATAGATAAGATTGCACCGCCTAAAAACACGAAACAACTCAAAAGTTTATTAGGTTGCGTGAACTATTACTCAAGGTTTGTTCCGAATTTCGCCATGCACACTGCAATATTTCTTCCGTTACTGCGATAGCACACTAGATGAAAGTGGGATTACAATCGGAAAGTACAATTTCCACAGTTTACGATCACTTAAATAATAACAAAATGATGAAACAAACCAATAGACAAACAAACCGACAAGAATCATGTAAAGAAGAAAGAAGAAGAAGAAAGAAGGAGAAGGAAGAAGAAGAAGAAGAAAGAAGGAGAAGGAAGAAGAAGAAGAAGAAGAAGAAGAAGAAAGAAGGAGAAGAAGAAGAAGGAAGAAACAAGATAGCTCGACATTCCAGAATCAAGACAGAAGAAAGGAAGAGCATCAAGTTTGGTTAAAAGATTTTTTCGGCATATGAAATCAAATCCCACAAAATCTTTTTTTTCCGAAAGAAGGGGTTATGTGACCATCCGTTTTGCCGAGGTCTCGGAAAACGGAGCACATCAATATTCGAGAATAAGATAAGCTGTTTGAACGCGCGCCAACGCGCATGAATACAATCCGAAAATGGAAACTACGAACTATATCCGTAAGAGGGCGTCTAGGTAGTGTATGCGACACCGAGAGTCGGGAGAAAGAAAGCTTTCTTTTCTGAAGTAACAGCTGGAGAGTGAGGACCTACCGATCACGAGAAGGCGGCACCTCGTACTGCTACGGACTTCAGGATTGCATCTACGATAAAAACTCTTCAAGACATTCGAGGAGGTAATTATCATATTACAATGCATTAAAACAATTCATCAGGAAAAGGATGAAAGTATAAGTGACGCATTTAAAATCTTTGTAAGAGAGGAGTGTGAATAGCATGAAACTAACGAGGCCATTCATTTCTTTTCTTTGCAGTTTTTTTTATTTTATATTTATTCTTCTTATACAATAGACTCAGTTGTCGTATTGTAGATTCTTTTAAATATGGAATTAAAAGCTAGTTACATTCTATAAAAGAATACGAAAAGAGTATCAACGGAAAACGAGACGGAGGCCACATCGTGAGTTGAACAACGGTACTGGAAAGGGGCGACCGTGCGGTTCTGCAGAGGGGCGGCTTTGCTCCCGACCGAGCTGCAAGGACAAGGACATCGAGCGATTGGAAGAGTCGACGCCGCAGATTTCTCTACGCCGTGAGAAGACACAGTAAGGTCGTGCCAACTTGAACAATTTGTAGATATTAGAAGGAATAATTTGTTTCGGAAAGAAAGTATTAGTACAGGTTCTTTATACCGATATTCTGTGAAAAATAGAATCAATCTTTTCTTTCAAGAAAAACTTAGCTAATTGTAAAGTTGCAACTAGGAAATTTACGACTGGAATGATTAGGCAAAGTTTTAAGTATTCTTTGAAATGATTTAAATGAGAGAAAGGAAACAGTGTAGTTAATTATTAAGAGTGTAAGTTGTTTTCTTTTTTTTTCAGCAAGACAAAATTCTTGTATATGTAAAGTGTTTTATGTTCATTTACTGTAACAGCAATTTAATTAGAATATACTTAAGTAAGTGGAAAGTGATTCGACTTGAGTTTCTGTGTAAGTGCATTCAATCCACAACGGCCCACATGACCCTGATCCCCGCTATTCTAATTGTATTTTTTTATTTTGCGCCCACCTTGAAAACCCATTCTGAGCTAGCCGGCGGAGGGGTGGGTCGCAGTATATTAAATTCGCCATTCCGTTTATAAGACTTCATTCTCCAATTATTTCAAAATAAATTTGTACAAATATATTCTTAACCAGAATTAAAATAATTAATCTTCAGTACGCCAATTTTATTCTCGTCTTAATCTTAATTTCAAATTTAGTTTTAATCAACTTCGAAAGTACCTAAATATGAAATACGATATGACCTGCAACTCAGAAATATCCCTTTGAAGTTTGCTGCAAATACTTGTATTTATTCACACTGGACGAGGAATTAATGGTACGAGTTGAACTCTTCAGAGCAGAATAAACAAAAAAAACCGGAAGGGGTCAAAGTGTGATGAATCAATCTCATAAAATCTACTCAATATTTTAGCCATAATAAAGACACTTTCAGTTTATGCAAGGTTCATACTAAGAGAAGAATGTTAAATGAAACTTCCTGACGAAGCTCAAGCATAATTTAAAATAAGGCAACAATATAATGTAAAATTTCTCAAAATTATTAATTAGCATATTCCCTTTATAAATAACTGTAGGAAACGTAGCCATGTACTTTACAGTTGCATTCACTTCATCGAAACAGACGAACAGAAGAGATGAACTCCACTGCCAATCCTCATTGTTTGGTTGGCGCGCAAATCATGAAAATGGAGAGTCTAATAGAGTACTGGCGCAGTGGGCCTCGGGACTGTACTGATCATGGATGCAACCCTCCCCCTCTCGCCGCGCTACATGGAGCCAGCCCCGCAATATGAACAACTGTTTATGCCGCCGTCATTCGCTAATTTGTTTGCTTCTTAACCCTAATGCGCGTCGCTTTTGTTTGCCCAAGCGCTCGCGCGTTTGCCCAAGCGACATCGAGTGCAGCCTCCACCACGACCCCGCGACGTCGCCGCGCTCCACGCCACGCCGCATTTTGTCGCCGCCATCACACAATTTGGTAGATCGCCGCACCTGCAGTGCTGCCGAAAAACGACAGCCAGGAAAACGACCCGCTAAAAAATGAATGGCAAGAGTAGCGGATAAATAGAATGTGGTGATAGCTATGGCGATAATGAGGAAGACTGAATAGAAAAATGTCAGCAGCGCGGTAATGACAGGTCGTAATGAGGATGGTGTTAGTGGTATTGGAGGGTGGCGACAAATGCAATAGTAGGGATAAGAGAAGGGAAGGCAAAGACATGGAGAACATGTTGAAGATGGAGGTTTCTTTACATTTGAACGAAACTGATTTGAAATGTTTAATGTTATTTTGTACTGTTGATCGATTGTTTGATTATTTCGTGTTTCCGGGCGGATCAACTACTATTTACATTATTCACTAAATGTAGTACATGATTCATTCCAGGAGATCGCGGTGTTTTCCCCCGCTGGTTGAAGAGTTGGGTGAGTTGAGTGGACTGGGTGAAGGAGTGGATGGGTTCCCTACCAGGTATCTCTTCCAGTGGGGCACCGCCGTAGCCGGTTCCCACCTGGTCACCAGACATGTGTGGTAGTGTAATGCATGTATAGAAGGATTTTCTTAAGGATGAGCCAAAGTGACAGTTCGCTAAACAAGTGAACATCACATGTAATTCAGAAAAGTATCCCTCCGCCGCGTCAGCTGTTTATCCAAGCCCCTTCATAAAGTGCTAATGGCTCCTGTGAAAACATCTCTATGCAGAAGTCTAAGAGTTTCGCTGAGGTATATGCACGCACGCGAGTACTGAAAATATTTAAATTTAATTACGTATGTGGAAAATCACTTAACATGCTCTCACAATCAGTAAAAGAAAACTGCCACGAATGTAAATAGAAAGAAAAATTATTTTAAGCCGGAAACACGTGCACTTATATGCATCTCGCATTCAAGTCTCGGTTTTAAAATAAACATAATATTTATCACCCAAAAGGTATATTTAATGTAATTTTTATAGAAAATAAGAATTTTTACAGAAGAACACATAACGCTGCACTTCCTAATTTCAATTATATCTCGCGGCGCACTATATTTTTGTCGGACGAGGACATCACAAAAGGAAACGTCGAAGCCATTTACAAGGTAGCCAACTGCAAACTAACGAATGCAGGAAGGGAGTCTAATGGGCTCGAGGGCACAACGACCATAGAACCGTCAGTTATGTTGCCAGCACTAGCTGTCACTTTGGCTCATCCTTAGGAAAATCGTTCTTTATGTATGTGTGTGTGTGTGTATGTGTGTGTGTGTGTGTGTGTGTGTGTGTGTGTGTGTGTGTGTGTGTGTGTGTGTAAGGAGAGAGAAAGGGTAGATCACGCGTGATCTGGGGTCCGATTGTTAGGGTACTGCTCCTGCATTCCCATGGTGTTGATCCGGAAAACTATCGACCACAGAAGCCGACAGCTAGAAGTCTCTTCCAGAGAGCGACTGAATTCGACCTAGGTATGTAACTAATGTCAAGAAACTACACTTTCGAGGTTTGAACCCTACGACCTATCGGTCAGAGGCAATGCACTGACATCGATTGATGCCCTGCGCACTTCAGCCTGTTTTGGCAGTGTTCTAAAACAACATTTAACTTGCATATTGGTGGAGTTCTTGAAGTTTATGTGTTTTTGTTTTCGTAATAATGGCAATCTGTGACATTAGTGCAGAAATGTATTTAGCAATGAAGGTGACAGAAATGGTAACAAAAGCGACATCAACAACAGCGCAACGACTCTGAAATGATCTTAGTATCGAAGGGGAAGGAAGAGAAAGAGATATTTAACAACAATAAGAAATGAACATGCAATTACGATGGAGCTAGTTTGGAAAATTAGACATGGAAACGCAATTACTGTGGAGATGGTTAGGATAATAAGTAAAGGGCACGGAATAACTATGAACAGGTTAGGAAAATAAGATATGGGGACGCAGTTACTATTTGTGAGTGGCGGCTGTAACGTGGCTTAGCAATAGAGAACTTGGCTATTTCGACCCCAAACGCGTTCTACTCCTGTCCTTTCCGGCTTTCCCTGGGGTCCCTTCTTGCCCTTTGCTCTCGGCACGCCCCCTCCTCTCCCGTCACGCCCCCTCCTTCCCCACTACGAACTCTCCCGCCCCGCTACGACCCCTCCACCTCCGCTACGACCCTCCACCCCCGCTACAACCCATTCAACCCCGCCACGACCCCTCCACACCCGCTACGACCCCTCCACACTTCATCCTTCACCGCCCTTCACTCCCGTCCACACTTCACCCTTCACCGCCCTTCACTCCCGTCACGACCCCTCCACACCCGCTACGACCCATTCCACCCGACCACGACCCCTCCACACCTGGCACGACCCCTCCACCCCCGCCACGACCCCTTCACAGCCGCCACGACCCCTTCACACCCGTCACGACCCCTCCAACCCCGCTAAGACCCTCCACCCCCGCTACGACCCATTCCACCCCCGCCACGACCCTCCCACCCACCACGACCCCTCCACACCCGCCACGGCCTCACACCCGCCACACGACCCTCCACCCCGCCGGCCCCGTCACATCCGTTACGACCCCTCCACCCCCCGCAGCAACCCTCCACCCCCGCTACGACCCATTCAACTCCCGCCACGACCCCTCCACACCGCCACGACCCTCCACACCCGCCACGACCCCTCCACACCCGTCACGACCCCTCCACACCCGCTACGACCCTCCTCCCCGCAACGACCCTCCTCCCCCGTTACAACCCTTTCCTCGCAACTCACTCACGTTCATCCCGTCCCTTCTCTTTCCTGGTGTCCTTCGCGACGCATTGCCGCCCCCTACCGCGCCGCGGAGTCGTGTCCGTTCGAAGAGTAAAAAAGCAACACGCTCTGGATATCGAAGCGAAGTAATACCTTACATATCACTGCGTATCAAGCGCGCGGAAGCAATAATTTTCCTCTGAGAAGGATGCGGGTAGGGCAGAGGCTTGAGGCGGGGAGGGGCTGCGCAGGCGGAGCAGCGCTGTGGATCACGGTCAGGCCGAGAGAGAAAGGAAGAAAGGGCATTCGGAGTGGAAACGGAGAACAACGTGCAACAAACTGGGGCAAAGGGAAGTTGAAAGGAATATATAAAGGATGTACATTTGTTAGTCTTTCTCTAACTCTGTTGACCATGTTTTCTATTCATATATCTGTTATGCTACCGACGTTCTTCCTAGATTATGGGGGAAAGGTGATCGTCTGGTTCCAATAATTTCAGTGGGAATAGGAAGGTTATAACAAAGTATCGTGCGCGGCCCTTGGTCCGTTCTTTCTAGAAAAGGACTAATCATTCCCCCAGTAATTTATAAAAGGAAAAGAAGGTAGCAACTGATCACAGGTGAAGGGAATGTAGATAAAAACAACCTATCACGGGTCTGTTGAACTCCAGTATTCCAGACAGTGACCGGACTCGATCCAATTCTTAATCGAAGTAGAATATCAACTAATGTTTTACTCAAGTTGGCAAGAACCTTTTTCCTGGAAAAAGGTCATAAAAACTCTTTGAGTATGTTCTATATATTCAGACACTAGTTAAAACCACCAAGTTATCGATCTCCCAGAGCCTGTGCTAATTTCTAGAAACCTGAAAACCGATATGTTTCTGCCTTTTTATGTTTTTCTTTAAAAATATTTATCCTTAAGTCATGTAGAAATATTATTCATATCAATTTTAAAGAGAAGAAAGTTTCCTACAACTTTTGTAATAACATTTCTTTCGAAACTAATTACAAAGCAAACCATTAGCTTTAAACGCGAAATTTTTTTCCTTTCTTCAAAATGTGCGCAAAAATACACCTTTTGACATTATAGTCAACTTCTAATAAATAAAATAATTATTACATGTAACATAGTTCTTTATCTCACAGTCTGTGTAAACATTGCCTCACAAATGTGCTCATTGCTGAAAATATTAATACTAAAAAAATGGTTGTGTACATGTTAGTGTTCGCGTTCCAGCTTTACTTTTCAACTTGAGAAAAATTTATTTCAACAAATTAAGTATACATTACTACAGAGGAATTATAATGTGTACGGGAATGATCTGTGGGTAATACACCACTAGAATTGGGAGGGGGGAGTAACATTAAACAATCATTGTGCAACTCGCAATGCATATACTGCGGGAAATGCGGTCTAAGTGTGCATAAGGGGAGGTCGAATACTTGGGATATTAACTAGTGCCTGAGTACATAGTACGTACCCAAACAAACCGATTGTATGACCTTTTCCGGGTAAGCTCCCTTTTTCAGTACATGCTGACTGGACTTCGCGGCTTGAATCTAGAACGTTTCTAAGGTACTACGAAGACTGGTAGGACTAACTGCGTGGACGAAACTTTCTACGCTGACGTACAGTTGGAGGGAAGATTGAAAGGCACGAAACACACAACGCGGATTAATGAGAAGAAGAAGAAGAAGAAGAAGAGGGAGAAGAAGAAAAACAAGAGGGAGAAGAAGAAGAAGAAGAAATGCATGGGTGACGCGCAAGTGCACATTTTCTAATCGAGAGAATGAATGAAACTCTCGATGAAAAGAACGTCTAAAACGGTGATGAGAGCGGGTGGAAAACAAATGCTCAGCAATGTCGTGAATGGAGGAAGCCCTGGCCACGAAGAGGAGGTGCGAACGGACAGCTGTGTGGCGGGGGCGAGGGAGCCCAGAAGGCGGAGGCCCGCGTGGAAACGAGCGGCCAGCGTCGGGGCAGCCGGGAACGGTGGTGACTGCGGAGCGGAGGGACAGTGTGTGCCCCGATATACTCTTCTCCGCCGCATCGCTCTGCCCCTTTTTCGTTCCTCGCCCCCGCCCTCGCCCCCAAGCGCCACTGCCCTTGCCGAGGCTCCATTGCTCGAACGATGTTTCGCAGCGCCGGTCGTTGCAGCTCTTGTTTCCGGCGAGAGAAGCTCGGCGTCTGAGCAGAACAAAAATTCAACTCGCGTAGCAACCACACAGGTGTCAGCGAGCCGTAGATTAGCTTTCCTTGGTTGATTGATTGATTGATTTTTTCGTGTTTCCGGGCGCGTCAACTGCTTTGGTCATTAGTCCCGTTAGTGAAGTGCATGTTTTTTTCTCTCTGGAGATGGCGGTGATCTTCCCCCACTGGTTGGCGAGATCCGGCGCCGATCTACCGTCGGCTAGCGGGGTTTCCCCCTAACCAGGACTCTCCCACCAGCGGGGCACCGCCCCAGCCGGGACAAGCTCTAAGCTCCCGACCGGTCTCCCAGAATATGTGGTAGTGTCCGTGGCCCGTTTGTTAGAGTACTGCTCCGGCATTCGCCTGGTATTGATCGGAGAAACCACGGAAAACTAGCGATCAGAGCAGCCGGCCGCTAGAATTCTCCTCCAGACAGCGACTGAATTCGACCTAGCTGAAAAGCTAGTGTGGAAAATCTGCCGCCGTCAGGACTCGAACCTAGGTCCACCCGGTCAGAAGCGCTGCAGTGACATCAGTTGATGCACTGAGCTATCGCTCCCGGTCTTTCCTTGGTGTACCGTGGCTATAGCATTATACACAAAAATACATTTTATATTCATTCACATTTTTATTTTTATGTACGAATTAGTTACAACACATGGAAGTAGCCAATATCTTCAATATAGTCCCACCAATATAACTTCATTTTCCCTCCAAATCACTTGCCCACACGATGCGCTAGCATATCCATGTCCATTTCGTTCTACAGCCCATTTTTATCGGGAATGGCTCGCCCGAACTTGAACCACATCTCCCAATTATTCAATATCTGCATAATGTTGGCCTCCTGTTTCTCAAGCCATTTTCTGTAAATAAACAGAAACTCACTCAACTCGAATAGACAACTTTGTGTATCTCGCGTCAAACTGCCTTGTGTGACCCATAGTAAAGCGGTCAGCACGCAAGAATTCCCCATCAGGATATCGCGGTTCAAATCCGGGTCACTGTAGTGGGATTTGTGATGGACAAATAATTTCGTTCGCAATTAAATGTAATTCACGATAAAGTTTAGGAGGTGCACAGCTGCACGTCATGATTATCTGTTACTTCCACTTCTGATTGCTTTCTCTGTTCGTAGACAAATGTTTCCCCAGCCTGTCTCCCTCCCTTTATACATAGCTTTAGACGGAGTAAACGATCCCTGCGTATTGAAAGTAATCATCTGCATAGCTGATTCACGTTGTTTCCATGAGTCGACAGTACCTTTCACCCGTGTTAATCGATTTCTATGCGGAAACCGTGCGAGAAAAGTTCTGTGTTCTACACATGTGCACCACTTGTTCAAAGTGAAGTGAACGTTTCACTCACAATTCAATCCGCCAGAGCATGTCGTGAAAAATCAAAGGATGGATCGTATAGTAATTAATACTCCAGGAGTTTTCGCAATGTACAATTTTACTTATAAATTTTTTGTCAATCAGCAAATGAATTCCTATCGTGTCATTCTCCCTAGGAGGATGATTCGAGTCACGAAAAGATTCTAAAACTGAGTAGGAGTTATTGATTTAAAATGATTCGCAAAATTGTTTCATTGAGTTCATAAATAATAATAAAGATTATTTTAGTCATTGTAAGAGTAATTCAAGTGTTGCCTCGGGTTATTGGAAGATTCAACCTAAGTGAACTGCTTGAATTCAATACGAAAACTTTCCCCTACGTACTCGGTTTTCATGAGTTAAGTTCGACACGGAATACGATTTATCAACGAAGCTCCGAACATGCGTTAGACAGCTTTCGACATTTCTAAGGTCAGTGAAAACACTGCATTCGTTTTCTCTTGGGTGACCACGAACGAAGGAAAAACCCGGCGCTTTTTCTACGAAGCAGAAATGTCACATCCCTTCCACGTGGCTGACTTCGCCCCCGACCGCTCCAGATGTTCGATAAAGCCCAAAGCCTCGACGGCGCCCGTCTCCCATCTTCCGGTAACTGTGATAAATGAGGTAAAAATACGAGAGAGCAGATAGCGCAGAGAAATTTCTGGAGGAAAAATGTCATTTGAAAGCGAAGATATCCGACTGACATATCGACTTGAGCGAAAATCCAGGCAAAGCTATTCATCAGCGACGGACTCGCAGACAGGTGGATGTGAGAGCAAACGTAAGTTCAAAAGTGAGAGACAATTGCTTTAACTAGTTAAGCATGCGACGAACCCGACAGTTGGTGTAATACCAAAGTAAAGTAATTGATAACTTTATTTTTTGGTATTCTCGAATATATTACAGAGTGATATACTATTATGTATTAGAAGAGTATTATGAAGTGTCTGTTAGTAAATAATCATAGTGTTTTGTGTTTAAACACTGAATTAACATAATTTTGCAAGACATAATAAAAATATAGTAAGAGTGCAACAATAAAGAGAATCGTACAAATTTAATCTAGCATTTGCATTATTCATTTTTTGTGACGAAAACAAAATTCGTCCATTCATATTTGTTCAGTGTTTTGTTAAATCAGTAGGTGAACGAAAACACAATGATAGTATGATTATAGAGTTAGGGAGGCATTTAATTTTAGGGATAATCGTGTTGTGAAAGCTGTAAAAGGACGAACTAGAAGGCGAGGTGTAGTTTCCACAACAGCTCAGAATTTATAACGCAAGCTAGCGCTAGAATTTGATTTTTGCAACGAATGTGACAAATGACCCATCAGTGATGGTACAGTGTGTGGGCGTTTTGTGATGTCTTTTACTCATTTTGAAGCAAGACATTTTAAAAGTGAATGGAGAAATGTCCATTGCAATTCCTGTAACCACGGATAATCATCCTATATATTTTGTCATCCCATTTGTGAGCAAGCCCTAACCTTCACACTTCATTCCAATTATACCGCATAGTTTCAATCACTCAGAATTAATGAAACTTGGTGGTTATTTCATAACACACGTAAGTAAATACAAGAGTTCTGTACCATGCGTCTTTCTGCGTCTTTTTCAACATCGTGAAGGTTTGCATGTTTCAACATGTAAGGACGTATTCATAGATACATTTCGGATTAGCTATCTCCTGACAATGGTTTACCATTTGATGGTAAACATCATATTATCTTCGATATGTGTATATTCCCATCCCCCTCCTCCCCCTCCACCGAATTAACCTGCCTAGGTCAAGAAATGATAGAGGGCAGAAACAGAGGATAAAAATAACGTTTGGTTTTGTTTGAATTGGACTCGCTATTAGAAAAGACTTTTCTTATTTACACCAGTCTAAGAAACTTTTTTCATAAATTCTTTGTCAACCAATACTCTCGAATTGAGATTAAAGTATTAGTGTAAATAAAAAATAATTAATATTTTCTAATGGTGGATAAATATCAAAATAATAATGAAATAATATCATTTATTATATTTCACGAAAGATATTTTCAACTTCTCATATCCAGAATTAATATCTCCACCCCTCTACCCAACAGTAGATCTTGTAGGTATCTATTCACTTCAAAACTGCAATGGTGGAGGACGGAATCGGTGATTTCACTTACTCGCCCAACTGTACAAATAAGACAGCACTGAGGAGGCAGGCACTTCCTTCGCCTCTCAGCATCGGATGTTGGCTCACCTTCCATTGCGGAAGTCGCGAAGCAGTGAAATGTGACAAAATCAAGTGGATAAACAGCAGCAAGAAGGCAAGATTCTTCAAATTGGTAATCCATTACACAGCTATTCTGTGGTTAATATCAACACAATATAACGGAGCTCTCACAATTTTTTTGGTGTGAAGAGGATCGAAGATGATAACGTTTTGCCAAAACCACATGGGAAGAAATCTCGTGTAACGAAGTTGAATGTGACATTTGCCCCTGATTGGTAGGTACCTCATCTTCCAATCATCCTACGCAGCTGCACGTTTGCTCAACACCCGTGGAGGATAAATTGCCAACCAGTGAGGACAAATGTCACTCGTACACCTTCGTCGGAAACCATATATTCATTGGCAAAAAATGGTAATATTCCACCTCTTTAAAGCCCTAAAAATGCTTATCATTTATTCTGAGACACCTGTAAAAACATTTCTTGAAGAGTTCAAATATGCATTACGATATTAAACGTTCAGCGTAACAACTGCACTAAAGCAGTGACGGATTACACCGTACTGCAACTCCCCCTCTCAAGAAAGTCGAGCCAGCCTCATCAGTCGATGTGATGTGCTGATCAGCATGTCGATGTGATACCCAAGGTTTCTCACTAGAGTTTCCGGCTCCCCGCGTCGACTTCGATGTGCACACAGAAATTCTTGGGTGAAAATAAGCTTGGGAAGACTTCAGGATCAGATTTTCCTGTGACCATTAATTTATGTTTCTCATCTTCTTGATGACATGGCTCTGGCTTAGCAAGACAAATTATGTCTTCCACTCACGAAAAATCTCATAATTGCCAAAACGAATTAAAGTATGTATGCCATTTCCTTGTATGTATGCTGTTTCCTTGTATGCTATTTCCTTGTATTTTTCGGTGAGTAAATAACCTATTTTGTCTCCCATCACGCTACGTCACCGGACGTGGCGCGCTGTTACCTTCTCCGAACAGAAGCAGTGCGTAAAACTGTTCCAGATACAAAAACGTTTTTGTAGTCCGGAATCCATTAGCCTAATGATCTGTGATATTAAGATATTGATAATTATGTATTATGTAGCCTTCCTCGACCATTATGTTCCTCGAAAATCACTTTATGATTAATGATATAATCCCAGACGGTTTCTAAAATTACAATGACGAAACAAATAACGACGATGTGGCATTCTAAACAATGGGAATAGTCAGAATCATAAATGATCCCTCTCACATAGGCAATTAAGTTATTTAGGCATATAGCTAACTGCACAGGCAATTAACATAGTTTGTTTTAATTATCAAAACGTATCTATTTAAAGATAATGCTATAAATTCTTAATATGCATTTTTGTATCTTGATAATTATCCCAAAAATAAACTGCGCTTATAGACAATTATCAATGGCGATTTCTATCTCGATTGAAGGTAGGCGTAGTCACCACTTTTATTGCTGTCATTGATTCTCAAATATTCACGGTTTATTTTTAAATAAATACATTGGGAAACATCGTTTCTTCAATAACCTTTTTATTCTTTGATCGGTGATTCGTTTAAATCTTCCCACACATTTCTTTCTTCCGCTGGGGTTTGTAGTTGTGCCAACAAATCAAGTTGTGATTAAATACTGATCGTACGCGCGCATCTCACAAGTTTCGTAAGTGTCTGGTGACAAGTGTCTGGAAAAGCGTTGCCGCATGTGATCGACGTTTGTTAGTGGTGCTGTAAACGCAAACCTTGTTGCAATCAGTACGAATATAAAAGCATGAATGTTGAATATTGTTACTCTTGCTATTGATACTATAGCGAGTTGCAGGATTGTAAGAGGAATGTTTACTTTAATTCTGGAGAATTCTTCTTACGAAATCAGTACCGATTTATTGACAACCATTTTCTTTGAATTCGGCCGATGATAAATTGCAAATTAAAGGAACAACCCACTCCAACTTACGGCATAGAACAGTTTGTCAGAAGAAAGAGCAGGCAATTTTCACAGAAGTTCCATCACACCCCCGTTTACGAAAAACAATCAGATTTATGAGTACGAAAAGAAAACTAGTGGTGTTACACAGTTCATGCCTTCCCGCTTTATTTGTAACGTCTACGCAATATTACATTGCTACATTAAACTGTAAAAGTATTTCCAATCAGTATTTCTTTCTCCATACCGAGATTCGAATGCATACCTATAGAGTTAACAGTCGTTAGGTCTAAAGATACAAGGTCTAATGACAGAAGGTCTATGAAAACACGTCTAATGAAAATGTGGTGTAATTTTTAAAAATATCTAATAATATTTGGTGTAATTGTCAAAAATGTCTAATAAACTGTCTATTGGACACGAATGCCTAATGTACTTTGCTGTAACAGAAATACGTAAAATGTGGTTCACATAGCATTATGTCAGTATGTTATTGTCTGAAATGAAATCACAATGGAAATGATACACTTTAATTGAGGAAGTACGAGATGTGCATAAAAAGAAACTTGTTAAAGTATTCAATCTTCATTTTCGGTTGCTGGTGGAGTATGAAATTTTAATCTGTAACTCAAAGGCCGAAGGGATAAGTCGCTATCACCTCGATCTTTATAATTTTGGTAATTTGCTACCATTCGGCCCATTTTCCTTTGATTAATTTTGTATTATTTAGTAATTGGGTGTTGATCTCTTACGTGCCCTGCTAACAACTGAATGATGATAGCTTCGTTATTCCTCTGATCCCTTTGTAGGTGTTCTAAATATTTCCACATTGAGGCATGACGCGAGACGATCATTTCCTGAAATTTCGAATGGCACCCTTCAATGGTGTTTATTATACGTTACAAGCCATTTTCAACCAGGTGAAACACATTCCAAACTGCTGGTTAAAAACATGAAGGAATTGGTCGCTCCTGCCTCGACCAGGCCTTCTCCTTGTGTAAATGATCTCGATGTACCTGGCAATAGTTCACTTATGTCCTCGTATATTATAAAAACATTTTTCTATATCTTCTAAAAAAAGGTAGAACTGCTAGTCGACTGATATTTTGTTCTAATAAATTGGATCATCTCGTAAGTCTGCAACGACCCCTTTCCAGATGGATTGGGAAAAGTGAAAAAGACAACCTTTGATAATTGTATTGGGGAAAACTGATTGACGCGCATTCATAGTAGCTAATTAAAAATCTGTAAGGATAATCTCTGGGACTAAATTAATGTATAAAGCCCTGCTAAGATTTTTAATCTGGAACAATATTGTATGTGTATTGAGTCTTCTGGACTCAAAGACTACACAAACGGGTAGACTTCATCCATCACGATTCCATGAAATGAATTCATTAAAAAAACATATTTGGAACATTTCGAAATGTTCCATATCCTAATAGCAATCTACTGAGGGACAAAAGACGTAAACCTTCGTCAGTAGCGAATATTAATATACGATCCGGATTTTGACCTCCTGAGTCGAATCTCAGGAACTGGTCTTCACTCAAAGTTACATTGTATGGATGAATGATTTCCAAGTCTTGTAAACTTGTCGGGAGTGGCGATCTAGCTACATTCTAGTGGCGATTTACAGCTCTTAACGTTGCTTGCCTTTCTGTCATCAAAAACAAAGCGTCTTCGTTGTTCACTGCATTCGTTTCACGTTCAATTATTGCAGCAGGCGCCATGTTTGGATTGTTAAATACCTTCACGTGTTTGTCGTATAATAATATCAGATCTGCTTCTCTCACGAGCGTGTATGCCTACTTTGTATACTTCAATAATTTCCAGATTGCTGTTTGCAACGCACGTTGCATTACAGGCTCCTCTTTTTGAACACCTCTAAAATATTATATTATTAGTAGTGATTTCTTTTCGAAAATGGTAGGCGTAGTCGTTGTGAATTCAAATTATTTTACCTTCGCACGATGCATTGGTGTAAGTAGTCAACTTCGCTGAAATTTAGTATTAAATGCAAGTATTGCTACGGAAACAGTTCTCTTGTTGCAAATTTAATTGACATTGATAAAATGTAGACTCATGGTTTTCAAGCGTTTAAAAACGAAGAAATAGAAACTTTGCTATTACCCCTTTGTATACCTATTAGACCTTCGGTGTGTATGACTCTTAGATCTTATTAATTAAACTTTCTAATTGTAAACCTCTTTTGGTATTAGACCCCTTGTAGTACATAGACTGTATGTCGCATTAGACCTGGTTCGCAATAAACGTCCTGTTCATTCGACCCAACGAGTATTAGACCTTTCGTCCGCGGACCTAACGACCTGCCGCAGATATAATTGAAATAGACGCGTGTAGATAGCAGTTCAATAGAGCACATACGCCATTCAGCTGGATAGTTTCATTAAACTTATTTTAAATTATATATATATATATATATATATATATATATATATATATATATGTGTGTGTGTGTGTGTGTGTGTGTGTGTGTGTGTGTGTGTGTGTGTGTGTCTGGGTCTGTGTGTATCTGTGTCTGTATGTGTGTCTGTGTGTGTGTGTGTGTGTGCGCGCGTGTGTGTGTGTGCACGTACGTCGTGGTTTAATCTGCATTCGCTGAGGTTCTTCTTCAAAAAATCAGTGTTATGGGACATAACTGCAACTACCGACAAATTGTATCACGAACCGCTATTGATGAAGTATCTACTGCATTAAGAGGCAACCGTGATTCACTGCTCGGAATTAAGTGGTCTTTGAACACAAAGTTCAAATTGTTTTCAGGCGATTTTTAATTTTTAATACGATTTAGCGACAGCCTCTTCCAGTTTTTCTACGTAGCTCGTAGTAATCATTCATCATTTCCTCTTATTTCCCATCTTTCATTGTTCCATTCATTTTCTTCAGTTTATTAATTGTATCCAAATAAGTCCCCTCGGGTGGCTCATGAATACCATGCTAGCTTTCTATGAGGCAGTCCCGGATTTGATTCCCGGCCAGAGCAAAAATGAAACTGTAGTTTTCTAATATAAATCGTCCCTGTTTCTATAGCCGTAAGAGACGAAAGAGAAAGCTCAAGTAGGACAAGTAAGCTAGATACGGTGATGGGAATACGTCAACTCCTAGGTGTGAATAATAATAATAATAATAATAATAATAATAATAATAATAATAATAATAATAATAATAATAATAATCATCTTTGCTTTGACCGGGAATCAAATCCGGTGTTGCGTCGTGGAAGGCGAGCATGCTAACCAACGAACCACCGAGGGCTGCAAAATGGCAAATACATACATATTATTCCAATAATGCATGGACATATAAAAATTGGTCGTCCATTGAAAAATTTGTGGACGAAGAGTTGCATTCTGAAATATCCTACTTAATTTCTTAACTGATTGAGTACTATTTCGTATTAGGATAAAATACATTCAACATGAAATTCATGAAGATTCGCAGGAATTCCTCATCCTAGGTAGTATGTTCGTGTCCTGATTTAAAAATTAACAGTAATATTTACCTAACGATCTATCACACAAGCTGCGAAATATTCGTAACGAAATAAACAATACTGAAAAGATCGTGACATCCATTGAGTGGTGTAGTGCCAGAGATTTAACTTATAATTAAAAGAAGATTTTTTTGTAATGTTCTAGCTTGAAGCCCATGGTGCGTTCTTCTTTCCGACCTCTGACTTTTACCATGCATCGTCCTTGGGCGACTTGAGCGCGTGTTGGGACGGGGGGTGCAGGGAAGGACCCAGGGCGCGAGGGTGCGAGCACCAAAGGGAGGAGGAGGAGGAGAGGAGGGGAGCGGAGGGAAGCGTTGGCAAGAGCTGCGGTGTCGGGCGTCGAAGGCGGGGGCGGAGGGGGGGCGAACTGGCCGTGCGCCAAACGATGCGCATTCATACGGCGGGGGAAGGGGGCGGGGGCGCCGCGGCCGAGGCCGCCTCGCCCCCCTCCCCGCGCCGCGCCGCGCCGCGCCGCACGGCACCGCACAAGCGTTGCTGGGAACGTGGACTAATACAGCACTCGCGCGGGGCGCCGAAACAAACGGCGGCCATGTTCCTTATATCTTGGAGCGGAGCGGAGAAAGCTTCGCTCGCTTTTAAGCGGCCACCGCGGCGGCTACCCGACGCCGCCCCGCCCGTAATCCCATTTCCGGAACGCCGGACGCGGTGGCGGCAGAAGCGGGGGCAGAGGTGGTGGTGGCGGCGGCGGCAGTTGCGGCGGGGGCAATGGAGGCGGCGGGGGCGGCGGCGAGGGCAGTAAAGGCGTCGGGGGCGGTGGTGGCGGCAGGTGCCGGAGCAGTGATGGCGGCGGCGGCGGGGGCAGCGGGGCGGCAGGGGGAGTGGGGGAGGTGATGGCGGCAGCGGCCGGGGGGGTGGGGGCGAGGATGGAGGGGGCATAGGCGGCGGCGGGGGCGGCGGTGGCGCGATGCGAGTTGCGCGGGGCGGGGAGTGAATAACGGAACGGCATAGAGAGCGGGAGAAGGGGAGGCGAAAGATGTCGGCGAGAAGCGGGGAGAGGTCTCACAGTCAGATTTTCCCAAAGAAAAGGCATTTACTAATTTGAATAACTACAAATTTAATTTCATTAATCAATAAAGTATTTTCCGAGGACTACACGTACCTAATTATATTATTGGTTCGTATATTATTTACTAATTATTATTATTATTATATATTATTATTATATATTATTATTATATTACGTACTAATTATATTACTATTTAATATATAATACTAGTTCGTATAATTATTTATAAAGTAAACCTGTCACTATTAATGAGTATTAGTTCCTTTACTTCATCATGATCTTCTCTCCGGTACCCGCACGGCAAAGTATTTCGTCCTACGAGTTCCGCAACGCAACACTTCTCAATCAATAAGCAGTGAAGGTGATCACAAATTTCTATGTTTGAGTGCTGAAAAATATCATCCATTTATCAAATTATCAAGATTCAAATGTTCTAAGAGATTAACCTAAATATAGTCAATCAGTTTTTACAACAAATAATATGTGAAAATTTGAGAAACTTATTTTGAGTAATATCCTTTATTACAATATTAATTTAACTACCGTATTATGAAATTTAAGTACTGTCTAAAAATTTTAATGTAAAATTGTATTTTAAGAAGTACATTAGGAGACATAAAATGAGAAAGTAATAAGAAGAATTAGTAACAAAGGATCAAACAAATTGCTTGAAAATAATGATTTAAAGAGACTACAATAAGTAATGTTCAATACTAGTAAATTTATTAGCAATCATGTAAGAGTTGGGTGAATGAACAGTCTGACAATCGACAAATCAGAGAGCAATTTGCGGTGAGGACACAAAAGTCAGGGTGTGAAGTAAATACTAAATTATTTTTGCAATCTGCAGGCATGCAGATACGGCAGGTTAGTCAAGAAACATATAAGGAATTATACACAAACGTTTTGTTACGAGAAGATTGTGCTAAGAAACATAAAAGGGAAGTAGTGAAGGCTGTGAGACTTTCGGAACCAATCAAATTAATGGATGAGAAAGATGGACTAAAAATAAATTCCGAAAAACTATTTTGAAGTGGGTGAATGTGAGGCTCAAACTGTACAAATTTTGTATCAAATGTAAAGACGCAAACTTCTACAGATTTTTTAGTTGACTAAAAAATTTTCTTTAGTTCTAAAAAATAGACTTTAGTTCTAAAGTTTTTTTAATTGACTCTCATATACTCATAATGATAGCACACATTGTGATATATTATCCACTATTTGATCTTTAATTAAATGCATTTTCTTTCACTCTCGCTACTCATCCATATCACATGAATTTGAGCAACAATTTTTTATTCGTTCAAACGTCTAGAGCCCTCTGACTGTTTATTTTTTTAAACGTTTCATATCGCGTTGTTGGACGTGACAAATTGACTTTCTACTGCGGACTACCTTACAACTAATTTAATCTGCTGACATTTACACAATAATTATTCAACAGCAATTGATGTGTATTTAATTAATCAAATTAGACGTGTATTTAATAATTGCAAAATGTGTTAACTTATTAACAGTGGCATACTTTATTAGGGGAGAGTTCCTACTTCGTTGTGGATTGACTCTTAATTCAAAATGAAATGTATCCTTAGGGATGACAGTGAGCAAAATGAGCAGTAAAACAATACGCTGTCCTTAAGAATTTCAAATAATGATACGCCGAATACGCCTCAGTGTGTAATACCCGTTTCGTCATGCTAATTACCCCTGGTACTGCAAATTATTTCCCAAGACACACGATTCCTTCAGCAATTTAAACGTCACAAGCATTCTCCTCAGTGAAGCGGTTTCAACGTGCCATGAGCGTAACGAGATTGCATCCCACAATTGGAGTGGATGTGGCCCTCCTTCCTTCGTGCTACACAGTAACCTCTCTGAAACAGAGCAGGCGCATCGTTCAAGATAATGCTATTTACGCCTTTCCCGCCACTCGGCGCGCGGCGCATCAGCCCTAAGTGACGGATGCTTCCACTTATTGTGATGCATTACCATCCATGAGGTATCCCATAACATGTCCGAAAACTCATCTCACAAGAAAATAGCATCAAGGTTGGTGTTCGCCAGAACATAAAATACTTATTTTTAAAACTTTGAAAAAAAAATTCAAATCGTTTGATGTAAAGAGAGTTACAAAGTAAATAAATTAATTGTGATGATATTCCATCTACTCCAAAAAATATTTTACAGTGTAGGAAGCGCGGCTGCGAGAAGATGTGACTGTTGCGGTGTGCGAAGAGAGGTCGAAGAGTGGGGCAAGAATGTTGGGCTTCCAGGGGGCGGCGGGAAGGTCGGCGGGGCAGAGATGGGAGCAGGACAGGGGTAGAATTAGGCTGACGAAAAGCCAAAAGGTGCAGTGAAGAAAGGGGTGGCAGTGGAAGTGGCACTGTCCGGAACAGTGCAAGATGCAATGCGTCTGTGAATGGGAGGTCGGGGAGATGGTAGGGCAGGGATCGACATGTGGGGTTGCGACTGTAGGCCGTCGGTGAGTTCGCGCAGCAGAGGTGGTAGAGGAGGTGGCTCGAGAAAAGACGAGGAGGTAGCACGATGGCGTGTGAAATGGCGGGATACGTCACGGGAGGGGGCGGGGAGATGGCGCAGAAGTCTCCAAATAGCGCATGAGATGTGAATAAAATTCCTAGGAAAGGACGGAATTGGCGGGGTAAAAGGGCGAGATGACAGGGGGGCGAGATGGCAAGGGATGGGGTTTGCAGTGGCCAGAATAGCTTACGAAGCGGACGTCCGGGCGACAAGGGCAACAGCAGGAGCGGGAATGAGTGCAGAAGTAGAGCCGTGGGAAAGGGGTGGGGTCAGGGGCAGGGGCGTGGGCGCGAGCGAAGGCACCCGCGGAGGCACCGCAGCAGCCGGGCAGCCGCGGGCGAGGCGCCACTCCACACATCAATATTTAAGCGGCTGCGGCGTCGGTCGCTGGAGCACGAGTTTGACACGCACAGCCACCCGCTCCACCCCGCCACCCCGCTCCCGGCTCCGCTCTCCCCGTCCCAGCTCCGCTCCGCTTCGACCCGTCCAGATCCGCTCCGCCCCACCCCGTTTCTTACCGCCCAACCACGCTTCGCCTCGACCATTCCCCTTCGCCCCGCCCAACTCCGTTCTGGCCCACCCAACTCCACACTGCCCTGCCTGAACCCGGCAGGCGCCCTGATCTCCAGGCCTGGCTTCGAAAGAAGCTCATCGGGGTAATGCGATTCCAGAGGAAGTCACTTTCTGATAAACGAGGTTATCAGAATCACAAACAAATTATGTATTTCATTGCTGGCAAATATATAAAATATATTCCTATAATATCGATAATAAGTCGATTATACCTACAAAATACCTCAGGTAGAAGAGAGTATCCACTTTTCCTCTGAACATACTGAAACCAATGGTTTTGCAATGTGAAATTTTTTATTGAATGCCGTGCAAAACTGTGTCTATAAAATTCAAAAAACAAAAATGCTAATTGCCTCATATCTCAGACTGCGACGCTAAAAATTACCCTACAACAAAATGACGCATGGTAAAAACTGTATCACCCTTGTAAATCATATATATTATCTCTAGTACTGCGAAAGGAGCGAAAACAAATGCATAGCTGGAATTGAGATCGTCGGGTAGTCGGCGAAGAAGGGATGAAGCTATAAAAACAACGCACAACACAGAAGAAAAATCGATACATAAATCAATACCTGAACAACTTCCAGATTCGTTCACTAACGAATTCTCCCTTGTTAATCCGTTCAGTCAACGCTTCAACAAGACGCCAGACGCGATTCTCCTCCTTTCCTTTTTTTAACACATTTATTCATTTTGGAAGATTTACATCGTTCAGTACAATTACTTTACAGATGAATTTTCAGACCTATTCTAGTTAAAATATCTAAGCTAACTTAATCTATACATTGGAGAGGATACTATAGGGAAGAACCTCGGTGTTATGAATCGTGGTTGGCTAAACTTTTGAGGAATGCTTCAAAAGGGAATCTATTTTTTATTCGAGTGTGAGTTGGATTTCTCGGTAGTTTGTAATGGGATGCTGCTAGTACGTTTGTTAGGTTTTGGTAAAAGTTGTGTCATATTTGTGCTATTTGGTTTATTCTCCTCCTTTCCTGTGAGCAGTTGCCTCCGCGCCTTTCCCGCCCCTCCCAAGGTCCACTTTCCTCCCCCGTCCCCTCTGAGCCCCTGGGGCCAAACACCGGTGCTCTGCGCGCAGCGGGGCTTTGACTGATGCGCGAGAGGGAGACGTAAAATTCGCCCGATTGGCAGCGCTTTTCGGGAGGAGAAGCAAGGGACAAAAAAAGAATCGGGCGACAAAGTCCGAAACAACGGGATTGGAACTCGGCAACTGCGATCGTCAAAACACGCGAGACGTCATAGCATGCGGGAAAAAAGTAACCCCTCGCTAAAGTTATGCCCTGTCGCTTGTTCGGGAGATCGTATGCATGCCACGAACCTTGGGAGAGAACTTTGACGCAGAACTGAGCGGATTTTTGAACTTCAGATACATATTCGCAACCACACCTCTGCAAGGCAGCCGATTTGGAGAGAAGTATAAAACAATATATCATTCAAGTAACAAACATTCGACGGCTCTCGAAGACATTTTTGTCGCTAGAACGCTACGATTTGTTCACTCTTGGGGAGTGTTTGTACACGTTTCAATTGTGGCATATGTTTTAACAATACTTTTTCTTAGACAGAAAGCACATTTTTAAACAATGAAGATTGTTTAATTTCTAAATATTTTTGAAAGTATATGAAATATTCATTACAGTACAAACAATCTTAATAAAGTTAATTGGTTTACGACACTTGATAAGTTAGCGCTAGCTAGCTTATGAGTAAAGTAAACAAAGATTAAGAGCATACTGCAATAACATTGCATAGTGTTTACGGATACACAGTAAAATAGTTCTTACATACCAAAAATATAAAGTTTCGATTTCGTAACGCAAGAAGTGAAAAGCAATTGTTCAATGGTGCGCGGCCTCTTCCTTGGAGTCTTATTGTTGTATGGCGCTGTGTCGTAAGTAGTGATGTAATGTAAATGATAATTCAGCCAGCTAGTAAGATAATTGGTCGCATAACACAATCAAATATTTGCATTTATTCAGTTAAAATCAAACCTTTGTTATGTGTAAAATGTTTTTAGTTTTTCCCGAAATCTTGGGTGTATAATGAAACCACTGACACCCGTCACGTGTCTAGAGGCTGTTTAGTTTTCTTTTTTTTTTCAATTTCTGCATGCATTGGGAATTAGTAATATAGATGAACAATGAAAACTGTTGGTAATGGAAGAATATAAATCAGTGAACTTACACACGTGTTTACAGCAGATTTTCCAGCGGTGCTAGTTCAAATACGATTATCGTTTTTGTACATTGCAGGCCGCTTTTTGAAAAAGAAAATCCTGGAGTTATCGGTATTTTAGGATGATGGATCGCCGAAGTCACTATACATTTTAATTAGTAATCGTTGATGTAAAGACTGGGAATCCGAGATCTAAAGCACTTTTAATACACCTGAAACGATTGCATGCAATGGAAGGTGTCAAGACACGAACAGTAGGCGACTCCTGAAAGGCAGCGGCGGCTGTTGCAGAGGAGTTAGCTCTGATAAGGACATGTATAGTGAACAACTTCCTTGGAACTGAACTGTGATATGTAAAAAGTTTACAATGAAATTAACGAATAGAGAGTCTTGCGATGCAGAGGATATGCTGTTTTGCAAAGCCATGTGAACAAAAATACTATAGTGTTCAAACAAAGTATTTCAGGGAAGACATCAGGGCAACATGAGCTAACATTCGAATGTCACCGAACAGTGAGACTACAAAGAATAACTGTAATGCCACATGAACCATTATCACAATGGAACCCAATGAAAAAAACTTGGCGAAGATGGTCGGCCTACAGTACATACAAAGCATTCTTCTATTACTGGCGAACAGAGACTTGCAGAGCTATTATCCGAATAAAAGAAGAATGTGGTTGACAGTTCCCGGCGACATGGTGACGTCAGCTCCGTAACCTAGGCAACAGCGAATCAGAAGTATCGCCATTTGCCCAATGTTGTCACGTTTGAACTGCGAAATGAATCGCGTATCCGGAGTGCTGCAGTTTATCGGCTGAGCGTCGACGTGTGTTGAGCTTACAGTGTCCAAGTGTATTGTGAGAGCGGGAATTCAGAGAAGCGTGTTCTGTTAGATTTGTTGTTATTGTTGTATTTTTTTCTCCTTGTTATTGTTCAAAGCACGTGGTAGAGCGCGCAGTACGCGGCAACGCCGCCACCCTCCACACCGAACTGTCAACCACATTCTTCTTTTATTCGGAGTATAGCAGCGGAAGCATCCAGCACGCGCCTCGAGCGGCAGCGGGCGATGGAAGCTATAATGAAACGAACTTCGCTAGCAGCGTGAGTCGAGGCGTGGCGGAGCGGGGCGGGGCGGCGCGATGGCGGTGGCGGAGGCGGCGACGGCGGCGGGGTTATCTGTAGTAACGACCTCAGTGAGCAACGTCCGGACCGGAAGCCCTGCCCTCCCGTCGCCCGCCGCCAGGGTCAAGTTGCGTCGCCGAACATCTTCCTCCGCTGTTTCCAAACGGCCGTGCCGATAAGGGGAAACTCGGCCTTATCGGCGATCGCGGGCGGCGCGAATTTGCATGCCGTTAGCCCCGGCCACGGGGCGAAGTGCGGCGGGGTGCCGCCACGCCCCCCCCCCCACGTTCTTTCGCTCCGGAGGAAGCAAGTGGGCTACCCAGAGCGCCCCCGACTTTCCGCGCCGCCCAGTAGGTCGACGTTACACCATAAACGCGCATGGCACATTCGCGGCGATTTCAAACCAAGCATTATCACGTCGGATGTTGCCGTTTCGTGTCTCGCTGCGTGGGAATGTTTGGCTAACAGTGTTGCCAGACGTTCTATGATTATTGTACCAGTTTGATATTAATATGATTATTGACTTGACAGTTAGTAATATACGAACCACAATTATCTAATAAAGTACTACAAACGCATGATATATAACTGTATAAAAATATTACAAACGTATGATATACGCAAGCACTAAACGCATATAAAGCCCACACAAATACGCCAATTCGTACGCAGAAGAAGTACTGTAAACGTACAATACCAATTTTTTTGGGGAATGTGAAAGTGGGTACTGTATTA
Source organism: Teleogryllus occipitalis (assembly GCA_011170035.1). Classification (NCBI taxonomy): domain Eukaryota; kingdom Metazoa; phylum Arthropoda; class Insecta; order Orthoptera; family Gryllidae; genus Teleogryllus; species Teleogryllus occipitalis. Next base: position 26,834 of record BLKR01001929.1, read on the forward strand.
TTTTAGAATATGTAACAGATTTCAAAAAATATATTTCTATGTTGTGTCACGCATTCTAATGGCGTAGAAAAATGGAGCAGCGCCCAGGGATGTGGAAATGTGCATTGGAATGGTAATGCACGGTGAAATGGTTAAGGCAGGCGTGTTTTCCACCATGAGGTTGACCCCCCCCCCGGCAACGGATAAGTCTGAACCATAATCCCATTCATCTCTCACAATCACCCCTCCAGAGAAAAGGAATGGGAAGCCCTCACTGAGCACCGCCACAGGAAAGGGAAGGCACAAAGGCACACGCCTTCTCCCTCTCGTATTCCTGACAAACGGAAAAGGCGCTCTTCATGGCGTTTCGTTTTTACTTCCTCGCATACTTCTTACTTAGTATACAGTTGTGTAATGTTGCGGCGACAAACGGTCGTATTGTAGGTCCCTAGGGCCTAAAAAGAGAATAAATATTGTTCCTACATGAAGTAAACTAATTTCTCTAACACATGTCATTATCCACACTTTGTGGGTCCTTTCTACCGAAAATTTGTTTATGGCAATTATACTTGGGTATGTGTTATATTTACATAAATATTACAGTGTTAATTTGTATTACTGTTTATTCATACGCCAATTATATTTGTTCGTTCATTTACTTCTTGGTATAGACACTGAAGATGGGTTAAATGGGGAGTCCCAAAACACGTGTTTGGCTGTGTTTTCTTATTACAATTTATATTGTAATATGCTTTGTGGCTGATACCTCCTCAATCCTGAATTAATATCATGGGATGTCACAATATTTCTGCTATCACCACGGGATTTGTTTATGTCAGAACGTTTATCAGCCGGCGGATGCAACCTATACTGGGATTTGAGACGAGCTCAAATCGGGGTGGGTTTATTTCCAGGATTTCTTAGGTTTTGAAATGCAAAGGGCCTTACCTGTTTTTGAAATGACTTCATGCGATGCAGTACGAGCACATTTATTGACAAATGAATGTGGTCCGCTAGGGGCGTGGATGCCGCGAAGTTACACAGTGGTCGAGATGCTGTTGTCAAGTGACGAATCGGCAGGGAGGCGCTGCATGGGGTCAACGCCCACCTCAGGTGGAGTCGTCCCTTGTGTCGTTGCTTACTGCAGTCGGGCAGTATGAATGAATGAATGAATGAATGAATGAATGAATGAATGAATGAATGAATGAATGAATGAATGAATGAATGAATGAATGAATGAATGAATGAATGAATGAATGAATGAATGAATGAATGAATGAATGAATGAATGAATGAATGAATGAATGAATGAATGAATGAATGAATGAATGAATGCTTATTTTACGTGGCGAGACTCAGGTCATGAGGCTTGCTCTTCCGTCTGACCACGCAAATTTCGTTACGCTCCTTTCACCTACTAAGGGAGAAAGAAGTTATTATTTGGGCGACGAAACCGGCAATTTGAATTTATCTCAGAGGCTTCATTTAGGCTTGAGGATCGTTTAAATGCAGTAAATCTACTAACATGGGACAGCCGGCTTTACTTCCCCTCCGAAGGAAGGCGTACGAAGGATTTTTTCGCTCTTAAAAATCGGGCCCGCGCCGCGCCCGATGTCCGTACTCTGCTTCTACCATCGACGTTCCCCGTGGGCTCACACTGGCGCAGTCCGCTCGCAGTCACGCGGTGCCGCGAACTACCCAAGTTCGCGGGTTCAGTTCCGCGGATACAGTTCAGTTTCCGACGTGTTTGTAATCACACACGTCCAATACCCTCACATATGTCTCTCGTTTTCTCCGTCACACGTTCGGTTTCTAGATATCTTCCAAACTCGCGTCACACATGTCTGTCCACGCTCACACTTCATGAGCTTCCCTTGCACACACGTCCGTCTCCTCTCACTCCCTATCAGCATCTGTCTGTCCGTCTTTTCGGGCTCCACCTGCAATCGTCTCTCCCCTCGTCACGTGCTCTCGTCGGTCTTATTGGTCTGCGTCTCGTGAAGTTGTCGTGATTCGTACTTTTGATCACGTGCACGGTGAATCCCGAAACTCTGTTCTTGGGCGTACCCGAGTCAGTCGTGGTGGTTCCACTTCTCATTAATCTTGTCTACCACAGTGAATTCCAAAGTTCTTCGTCGATGTCCGAGTGGGGAAGTCCCTTCACGTATTTTACATATGTCACAGTCAGTGATTTCCCGAAAGCGTGTTCTGGTTTATGCGACCACCCAGTCCTGGATTGGTGCGTCACAATATATAACCGTCAATTGACTTCTGGTCTGTGATATTCTTAAGAGAATTATACGACTCGTACACCAGTTTCATCGTGACGATACAATTCTTCACAATTAAGCCTCCTACGTACATTTAGAGCTTAATTGACAAAGTTTACCACCTCCAAAATTCAGAGCACACAAACTAATTTTTCGTTGTTTTTCCCGAAATGCCTTTGCCAGCCAAACGGACATGAACATGAACGTGCGGCAAATGACGCCCAACCTGTTTGGGCTGCTCGTGGGGCTGCCGGACAACATAAGATACAATTTACTCAATAATCTACGTCGATTTGATATTTTAACTAAAGCTCTCAGGAAGCCATTACGGGACGGAAAAAAAATTCGGCGAACGCCTTTCGGTATCTTCTTTCCCTTCCTTTATTCTCGCAACGCCAGAGCCCTAAAGTAGAATTACTCTCGGCGATTCCAGGAAAGCCACGAATTTACAAGGAAAGTGGCAGAATTGGCGGGGGTGGGCGGGCCGGTGCAGAGAGCGACTCGGAGCAAACGACGCCCAACCTGTTTGGGCCGCTCGTCGGGCTGCCGGAACAAGACTCTAAAACTGAGGTACTATCGGAAGGGCTTCCCCGCGCCCTCTTCCTCGCCATCTTTCAGGGCCGAAGCGGCGCGTAATGGGCCATTCCTGCGCGTGCGATTGCAGACAGACGCGGGCGCGCGGGGGGAGGGGAGCGCCGGGCTGAGGCAGGTTGGGCGAGGAACGGAGTGGCGAGGAACGGAGGCCAGCAGCGCGAGGCGCCCGGTGACGCTGGCGACGACGGCGGGGAGACAGATGGGGATTAGAATGAGAAGGTGACGGGGAAGGAAGCGGCGCGGGGACGGGGACGGGACGGGGGCGGGGGCGGGGACGAGGTCGAGGTCCGAACAGAAGCCCAAGCGGGGGCGGAAAGAGGGTTGTGGCTGCGGGGGGTAGAGTTTCCCGTTGGTGTAATGAACGTTTTACCTCGAGGTGGCGGTGTTCCTATCTCTAGGGATGATAGATATGGCGACAACCTATACATTAGCTAACGAGGGAATTCGCTTCCAAAGTAGGATCCCTAGCGGAGCACCTTCTCAGCTGAACAAGCTAGAAGCTTCCGACTGGTCCACCGATATGTGGTAGGATGGTGGTTTGAAAGTACGTTTCTGTATGTGTACGTGTGTGTGTGTTTGTGTGTGACTAAGGGATGAGGATAGAACAAAGAAGAGGAAAGAAAGATCGTGCGCTGTCCGTCGCCCGATTGTAAAGTAACCTCTCCGGCATTCACCTGGTGTTGATCGGAAAAAACACGAAAAACTACCTATCAGAGCAGCGGACAGCTAAAATTCTCCTCCAGACAGCGGCTAAATTCGATGAAGCCATACAGTTAGTGTCAAAATCCACCACCGTCGGGATTTGAACCCTAGAACCTCCCAGCCAGAGTCACTGCAGAGCAAACTCAGCAGACCGCGGGGAGTGGGTAGGAGAGGGGCGTGGCCGAGGCGGCGCGGGGAGCGAGGGCGGAAGCGGGGCGATGGTAGAAGGACTGAGCGCAACCGGCGCGAGGCAGCGACGCACAGCAACGAGCGGAGGCGTGGGCTACGCGTGGGCCAATGCAGGCAGCGCGCTGTAACACGGCGAGGGAGAGCGGAGGAAGTTTCTGAGGCGATGGGCGTTTTATTCGCGCGTTTCTGCGGGAAATCAACAAGTAAGTATTTAAGTTAAGCTCTACCTCTGTACATAGGTGAGGGTGTCAGAGAACGGGACAACAATAAAATGCGCTTCTCTTATTATCATATTTCTTTCACTGGTTTTTTTAGAGTCCACAACTTGAGATAATTTATAACTAAACACATTACTGACCTGTGAACTTTGAGAATTGTATGATTTCTCAGTTTCTTAATGGCCTTTTAATTGTTTTACAAATGTGCTGGATTTTATACTTTTTTACTTCCAGTCGGTGTCCTAATTCAATGTATAAGTATGAGTGCGTTTTAAATTTGCTAGGTAAGTTTATTACGTTACAGTACTCAAGAAGAGTTTTTACAGGTTATTTTATTCATTTAGTAGGTTATAAATAAATGTATTATATTTACAAGAGGAATTACAGAAGTACTTGTTTGTATTTTAGCCACATACATTAAATTTTCTAAAGCATTGCTCTGGTGTAACTAACTACGGATATCTTCACTACAGCAATACTACGGGAAAGAGACCGTATGAATCTACAAGAGAAAATCACGTATAGAGAAAAATTCCGTTATCAAGAGACAAATTTTCTCTATGCTAAAATGACTCTCCACTAATGAACATGCCCATATTTCGCGAATTCCTTCCATCCACGCTTGAAAGAAAGATCGACCCTTGAAATAGAGTAACACCGTATAACCTCGCACACAAACCTGCATTTACCTTTACCTTAAAATACACACATATACACTCATATACATAATACATTCTTAATGTGTATAATAAATACTGTTGCACACACATGCCTACCCCTCTACTAGACCGCACAGAAGATAGGAATGGTTGGTGAGCCAAACGCAGCTCCTGGGCGGGGAGTGCGACTCGCTTTCAGGACGTTGCTTCGCTGGCGGCGGCGGCGGTGGCGCACAGAGCGCACGGTGGGCGGGCGGGGCCGCACACTGGCGCCACGCGCCTCCGCCCCCCCCGGCAACATTCGTCCCTCAACGCCCCCTCCCCCCAAACGCTGCTCATACGTGCCGCCGCCCTCCGCTCGGCACTTGTTAATATTGTAGCAGTCGACGCGCCGCGGCTCGATACCCGCCCCGGCCCGGCCTCCCCGCCTCTCTCAGCCCCCCCTCCCCCCCCCCGCGACGCGACGCGCTGCGCAGCGGGAAGCGAAACCCCGCGCCGAAGGTCCATGCAGGACGCCAGGCGCCACAGGACGACGAGGGGATGCATGAAGGAGAGCGTGGACGCGAAGCGAAGGACCGGGCAGAGAGACGCTTTACAAGATGCGCGCGTGGTGAAAGACGGACCAAGTCAAAAGCATAATGGCATTATCTTTGTTTACAGAACACGTCCAGTTATCTACTAAGCATCATTTGCATTATTTTCTTAACAGAGATATGCCAATATAAAACAAATTAAATCAGTCTCGTCAAGTCAAGATGGTAACCGTAAGCCTCTCAATGTTGTTAAGTTAAATGAAATATACATTCATGTAACATCTAAGACGTCTATATCAAACACCTGATTCGTTCAAGATTTCACCTGAGCTAATTTTTGCAAGGGGGTCATACAACGCTCTTGAGTTAACTTTTGTTCTAGATATGGATGAGATATTTCGATACATATGAGATATTTTCAATATATTTAACATAGCTATGCAACTTTCATTTCACAACAACAGGAGCGAGAACGAGAATGAGAGCAGATATGAGATCGAGAACTAGAACGAGAACGCGAACGATAGCGGGAGCAGGTACGGAAATGGGATCGAGAACTGAAACGAGAATGCGAACGATAGTGAAAGCGAGAACGGATAGCGGTACGAGACAAGTAGTAAAAGCGAGAGTGGATAGGGGAACGAGACAAATAGTAAAAGCGAGAGCAAGTACGGGAACGATAGTGGATACGGTGCAAAGAACGAGGGCGAAAGCAAGAGCGGGTACGGGAGTGAGAACGAGCGATGGAGCGTGGGCGCCGACGGCCCGCACGCCAGCGGGGTGGCGGGGGCAGCGGGGGCGGGGACGAGGGCGAGGGCGGGGGCAGGGGCGGGGTCGAGGGCAGAGGCGGGGTAGGCCCAGGGCCAGGGCTAGGGTCGGGGGCGGGGACGGGGTCGAGGGCAGAGGCGGGGTGGGGCTAAGGCCAGGGCTAGGGCCGGGAACCGGGGCGGGGGCGGAGGCGTGGTCGAGGGCAGTGGCGGGGTGGGGCTAGGGCCATGGCTAGGGCAGGGGGCGGGGTTGGAGGCGGGGTCGAGGGCAGTGGCGGGGTGGGGCTAGGGCCAGGGCTAGGGCCGGGGGCGGAAGCGGAGGCGGGGGAGGGGGCCGCGCCGACGGACGTCTGTCAGGCTGCGGCTTCCTGTGGGAGGCCGCAACGCGAGGGCCCAGGTATTGGGGCTGCGGCCCCATTTCCTTTGGAAAAATTCCTTAGTAATTACAGGCGGGGGCGCCGGCGAAGGGGCGCCCAAGGGGTCCGCCGGCGAGCGGACGCCCACGCGGTCGCATCGATCTGCAGCGGAAGCGGCGCTGATTGCCGCGAGGGGCCGCCCCCCCCCTACACACCGCAACCACCCGGCCCCACCCACCCAGCCCCACGCCGAGTATTCACCCCGCGACAGGGCCGCTCGCGTCTGCTTCTCCGAAGAGACAGTGTTTATCGGCGGTGCAATACAGAGGCAGGGAAAAATAATTCCGTTTTTGTCCAATTCATTTTCGCACAAATTAATTAGGTGTGGAACGACAAGTTCTTTTGATTTATTTAACACTAGCAAGGTACCCGGTCTTGCCCGGACTTTTTCTTATCCAATTCTTGTAACAGAAAAACCGTAACAATTGTATATGAATAACCAGAAATGAAGCAAATAACTTATACTGAAGTCCAGGAAGGTAAAAGTTAATTGTTAATTATTTAATTAAATAAAATTTAAATTCAGTTCATTACAATCAATCAAATAATTTCTATAGTTCAAGGAATTTTTTAAAAAACTTCTTGAGATTAAAAACAATTCTACTGTTAGTAGTTCACTCACATTTTAATGAAAGAGCACAAGCATTGCATGAACTTTAACCTTACTACTATCGTAATAAGCAAATTCCGGTATTAGAACACTTACTGTGTTACCAACCATTCGAAATTCTACGTATTTTTTTATAATTTCATAGATATTTTGTCATTTATTATTTTGTTATATTGCTATTAATTTAGCTATAATTCAAAATGCACATTCGAATTTCGGGACGAGGTTTCGATTACACTAACTACCGCAAACAAACGCAATGCGGCACCTTGTTATTTACGCCATAGATTGACCCACAGACACGGTAATATACATGATTCCGACTCAATTTGAAGATGGCGAATATACAATTAAAGAACAAATTCAGTTATTATTCCAACCAGTTACCCGAAGACCATTTTCGTTTTCTGTTGGGCGTGAAAACCAAGTAAAATTCTTTGGGTTTTAGGGGAAAAGCATCGTAGTATGAAATAAAATATACTTTGTCACACACCCAGTAAGCAATTATTTGACACGTACTTGTTTGGATACTTTGTAAACTGGAACTCGTACTCATTCCGAAGCCTTGTGGCGAAAAAACACCACCCTAATCAAATGTTTTGATTAGGAAGGAATTCAGAAGATTGTCACCGCTTGCAGTCGATCGTGTCTGTGAGCAATTTAGCGAGGAATTGGTGTAATTTTTGTCAGATATACCTCTACCGCTCTCTAGCAGACACATTAGGATTTCTTGCATCTACGCTAGAAGACCTTCATATTAAAACACGAAGGATTTCCGTTTACAAAGAAATGGGCTTTCTACTAATCAACCTCGGTGATTTTTGCTTTTCATCAAAGCTAGTGGGACCCACATATGTTATCGCTAGCTATTATTAGCCCTTTTTATAGGATTAATACTCAACTACAATAAAATCCGAAAATTGATAGAATTACCTGCAGTGTTGTTATTTACATCGTTTAGGTATGTCAATACCTTCAAGGAACCGAAAACGTCTTGAAAATGGTGAATTTGTTTAGAAGATTAAAAGCGCAATGTACAGCAGTCATTTGAATCATGTATCACTTTACAAAAAGTTAAGGTGGATTGCAGAATATCCTGTCCACAAAAGCATCCATGTACAGATCTTGGTAAGTATAAAACATTTCAATTACAATTTCAGATACTTGTCTAACTCTGTTTCACAGCGAATAAGACATTGAGTTGTCCCAGAATGTGCAACTCCCTCTTATTTCATTAGACTTCAAGAATAAGTAGAGAACAACATGAAACAATATCTTTGTAGTTTTTGATTTTTTTAAAAGTGTATGGTAAAACTTTCTGTGGTAACGTTTCTAGTTTTCTTTTTGTGCGATGTAATTGAAAAGATTCAGGTCATATTTTTTACTTTAGTTATTTGCAGCCCGTATGTTTCGCTCCACGTATTTACACTGAAATTAAGACAATTCATGAGCCTGCAGATATTTCACATCAATTCAAAAAGAATTGTTTTTTGGTATCGAATCTACAATCGATTCTTCTATCGATTCACTTCATTGGATTAACTTTAATAACTTTTATTAGTATATATAATTTATACTAATATATAATTTATCGTGCCTTCTCAAATTCATGTACTACATTCGCAGTGGTCAATATGGTACCTATCTCATTACTCCTTTATAAGGCGTTTTGAATCTTCTTTCCAGTTTGTCTTTATTGACTGGTAAACTTGAATGCCTACTAAACTAAGGAGAGTATGTAGTGGAATTGTGACAAAAAATTGAAATTTAAAAAAATTGTATCTTGAATGTGTGTTGAGTATAGCTGTTGTCACCGTTTGGCCGTATCTCACATTTAAATGCCTTTTTATCGCGTATTTAAATTTGCCACGCCCCCTGTCATGGCGTACGTCAAAGCGCATCTGTTTATAAAACCACTCTTGCAATTTTGAGTTAAAAGTCAGATTTTGAGTGGGAAAAACTGATAAAGAAGTGGAAGATCTTAGAAAACGGGCAAGAAAGAAGAAGAGAAACATCAAGAAGAAAAAGGAAGAGGAGGACACACAATACATCACGCGAGGCTTCTAGCCTATCGTGGTTGTTGGTAGGTGCCACTTTTCTTTTAAGGTCATTTGACGCAGATTTATTCCTAGTGGACATTGGTGCATTTATCTCAAAAAATATTTAAAATAATAAAAATTGTCTACCATGTTGCAAAATCATCAGACAAAACTTCTGTAAAATATCAAAGACGTAACTTTCATTGTTATTCAGAAATGTGCATCGGAAGTTTGAAGATTTTTAACATTACCAGAATAGGCACTGCATACTCCCCTTGCGCTAATCCCTCTCGATTACTACACACATTGCATTGGTACCACGGAGAAGTCTAGTTACCCAAGTTTTATAACAAAATTAAAGGATTGGTCATGGTAAATAGTAAGAAATAAAGAGCGGGAAATAAGTTTCTCTATCGAAAAATCTCCGTTTTCTGGCGCACTATTAAATTGCTTTCTCTTCTTACGAAGCAAAGCGAGAAAGGAAAAGGTGGTACCTACGTTTCAACTATGTTCCAAAGCTTCTAGGATGATTTCATTAAAAAATCACATATATTATCAAATACTTGTACTTTTACGTTTGCAACTTTTGTGTATGACGTTAGATCTAATTTCATAGACGAAGCAGTTCCTTTTGCTGGAATAAATCTACGACTCTAACTGTTGATATATTTCACTAATTTTACACGAACTGTAGACATTTACAAGGTTGAAAGTTTCTGATAATCATATTGGGTGTTATGTTATTAATCATACTTGGTAATTTCGAGATACTTTGTTACATCTCCATTAGGTTTCTTCTAAGACACAGTGGTTAACATATATGATTCCTCATAAAAATATCTCAAATCTAATAATTTATACAATTATTCACATCTTAGTTTAAAATTTATTTTCAATCATACACAAAAATTTATTTAACTCCATATTTTCGCCTATGTTTTTAAGTTGTGTTAACTATTTATTTATATTGATACCGCGAACTTCACCTACGCGTACCGGCTTCGGGGGCCCAGGGCTTCAATTGATGTCACTGCAGTGCCTCTGACTGGGAGGTCTTACGGTTCGATTCAGGTCCGGGGCAAGATTTTCCACTCTAGTCTAGCGAGGTCGAGTTCAGCTGCTGTCTGGAGGAGAATTCAGGCGGCCGGCTGCTCTGGTCGATAGTTTGGCATGGTTTCGCTGATCTCCCTTTTACACCTATCCTCACCCCTTACTTACAGTACCACACAAATCGGGAGACCAGTCGGGAGCTTAGAGCTGGAGTCGAGCTCTGGTGGTGAGAGATACGTAGTTGGGAAAAATCTCCACAGACCGACGTATATGTCGGCGCCGGATCTCGCCATCCAGTTCGGAAAGATTACCGCCACCTCCCACGATAAATACATGCACCACACTCGGTACTAATGCCCTTAGCAGTTGACGCGCGCAGAAACACTAATCAATCTATAAACCCACCAACACCTACGAGATTTCTTGGACTAATGATGAATCGATGATTGATGAACTGTGAATGGAGAAATGAGAGCGCGAGAAACCTGCCGCGAACCCGCTTTGTTCACCACAAATTCACCAGAATTATCAGAATTGTCACTGCGATACCTGAGCCACGCTAGGAATAACGCACTAGCCCTACGAACGAGCAAAAAATGCTCACTCCTAGCTCTCACACTTAACCCCAAAACTAACGCCGCCGACAAAGGCGTGCACTGTCTAAAATAAGAGGAGGACACCTACATTTGTAGGTTCCTTGGCGAACGTTTTTCCATTACTCTTTATTTCTGTATGACATATTAGAAAATAACAAACCAAACTACATGTAAAATGTCAGTAGTATAACTTTAATGATACAATTAGTAAAGACCATTGATTTTCTGTTAAACCATTTAGAGGGGTAGTTAAACGAGTTAGAGGGCAACCATTAAGGGTTTCTAGATGGTTTCGAGACTTTTTGCCTCCAAAAAAGCAAACCATTCACCCAATTGCCAGTTTAAAACGGGGAAAAAAGGAATTGGTCGTATTTACGGAAATAAAATGATTTATAACGTATGGGTAGGGACCCCCTTTCAAAAGTTTTTGGGAGGGGGAGGGGCATGACCCCACTGGTCCCCCTTGCGCTCACGCCTAGGGCCGTCGCCCTTAACTCGCGGAGCATCGCAAGCGCCGGGGCGGAGGCTGCGCGGGGCAGGGCGGGGCGGGGCGGAGTGTGCGCCCTCGCCCGCGGCCCGACCTACCCGCGCTATCGGCCGCTTCTTCCCGATCAGTGCCTTCTGTGTTCAAACTTCCGTAACAGCGGAGTAATAAAATATCGGCAGCAGGGCAGGTTTTACGCTGCCGCGCCTCCCCCGCCGGCGCCCTCCACGGTCCCTCAGCGCCTCGCCCCGGGCGCCTCCCTCGCGAGCATCTCGGGGCCGCAGCGGGATTACCCCCGCCCCTGCCCCGCCCCGTCGCCCGAGCCCTTCTCGCCCCCGCCACTCTCGCTCCCTCACGGCCCCGCCCCGCCCATGTTCGCTGACCCCGCTCTTCCCTGCCCCGCCCGGCCGCGCTGAACCCATCCCGCGTGCCCGACCGCGTCTTGGCCCGGGCGCGGAGCGGTGCGGCGCAAAGCGAAGAGACTCGAGTGAGGGAGAGGCAGGGGGAGAGGGGAGGGGGGGCACGCAGGGGCGCGGTCGACCCGCTGCGGCCCACCGCTCCGTCTCTCTCTCTCTCTCTCTCTCTCTCTCTCTCTCTCTCTCTCTCTGACTGTCTCTGTCTCTTCCTTCCCGTTGTTCGCGACCCGCCTTTGCAGCCGCCGCGCGGGGGGCTGTATGCGGGTATCGATCGTGGGGCTATCACAAAACAGCTGTTAAACAACGGCATTGTTGTCGCGAGCGAGCGCCGCCCACACCGCCGCTCTCCCGCGCGGAGGAAGCGGCCGCGCACGGAGTCCACGCCCACGCCCACGCCCGCGAAGACCCCGCGCACCGCCCCCACCCCGTCGCCCCCGGGCGCCCTGCCGGAAGGCGGCGGCTACGCGCACGCCCTTGGCCAACGCGCCGCGAACGCCCCGCACGGCGCCAATTTAGACCGCACCTGTACACAGAGAACCCGCAGTGTAGGGACAAGCACGTTAGCGCCCCGTCTCGAGGTGCCGGGGTTTAAACCTTAGATTTCGATGTGGAATTCGCTGTCGGATTTGGGGCTGGTTACCTCGAGGTTTGGTAGTTTTCTCTGACTCCCAGACCACCATTCCCGACCGTCCTCACCGCCCTCCCACACCAGACCCCACCGTCATTCGTATCATCGCGATCACCTGACCTGCAAGTTCATTATCAGTTTTGGTTCGGCCACACAATCGCAGGCTAGGATGTACCGAAATTTGACGGAAATTGGAGTTTTTATGTGCCGCGAAATTTCAAGGATGTGATGCGAAAATAATTTAATAAGGAAAACATGAACACGCTAAACATGCTTCAGACACTAACACCACACAACTGTAATATAAGACGATGAAATTAAATGTTGTTACTAAAAAAGTACGTAAATAAGGTATGTATTTTTATTCGAAACGTGGCCTTGTTTACTTTTCCGTAATAGATAGATACGGGAGGAATTACAAACAAATAACTATAATTATTAATCTACTGGAGAAATAGTGATGTCGATAAGTCATTTTATCCTGCAAAGAAGATTGCATCTCGCAGAAGATTGCACCTTGCAGAAGATTGCACCTTGCAGAAGATTGCACCTTGCAGAAGATTGCACCTTGCAGAAGATTGCACCTTGCAGAAGATTGCACCTTGCAGAAGATTGCACCTTGCAGAAGATTGCACCTTGCAAAATATATTATTTTATTCTGTTTATATTGGTATTAGTAATTAAATTCTACGATTTCCCCCACGAAATATTTCGGGAAATGTTTTGATGACCAAAACTCACAAACTTTTTGGGCAGTTTTTGTGTTTCTTTAGAAGAAACTTTTAATAGTTTACAACTTTAAAGATCATAACATTCTCTACAGAAATCTGCTCTACAAATGATTTTCCTTAATAAAGTAGTAAAAGAGAGGCGACTTTTCAAAATTTCACTAAATTTTCCATTTTATCTGAAGTTGCCTCAAATTAATAATGGACATTTTAAGTAGTATTAGTCGTCATTAAAAGTAAATAGCGATTAAATACTAACATGTTTAATACTTATTGGGGTTGAACTCACAATTGAACATTCTAGTAAGAGCGGTAGTAGGTCTATACGTTATGCTAACTAATACAATTTACTTACAACAATCAAAAGCAGTTCAATACAATGATACAATAATATAAATTCTGCGCACGTAAAAATGTGCACAGAACGAGTGGGGAAATTTTCGACATTTTTACACAGCTATAATGAAATGTAGATTAAGGTATAACAATAAGACAAGACTAGATGACATTTTAAAGTTAGACGAAAAAAATATCAGGTACCAAGGTTAAAAACTAAACAATTGTCCGGTAGCTGTCTCCATCAAAAGTCCAAATCAACTAATAAATAATTACATACACATACATGAGCATTTTGTCGGAATTATCAGATTGAGATATGGTCGGGTTTAATCACTTTTCCATTACCACGTATTGTTTTTCTATTACTATCTAATGACACAGCGTTTTGTTCTCTCTGTCGTCACGATTTTCTTCACAACTTAATTTGACATTGTCATCAATTTTATGCCAAAATGCAGAGTTTTCATGGGTATGACTGATTAAAGATTATCTAACATAACATTTCTACTTCTGAGAAAATTATATTTAATTCAATGCCAAGATTATTGAGAAAAATACGAAGACTAAAATGCTTACCGCTGTCCGCCTGCAGAGTAGACAGACCGTGGAGTGGCAGGCGACGTGGACTGCTCTCGCTCCCCTGTTACGTTCCATGGAAAACCTCCTTTATCGAGCGCGATCTTCTGTGAAAAGAACCAACATCAGCAGGCGTCATATAGAGTTTACTTTCAGAATAAACTCCCAGAAAGTAACTATTTGCATGACTGAATGACTGAAATTACATATTAACGGAGCAATTTTTTTTTTATTCGAGATAAATTTAATAAGAGAGTCACACTCTAAAAATTGTTATGGTGCATTTACTGCACAATTGTTTGGTAATATACTGTAAAATTATATTATTAATGGATGAATAATTGAAACTTGAAGAATGTTCCAGGCAATTCAACGTATCTCGAATATTATTCAGATAGCATTTTAATATCGACACAGCTATTGTCTATGAGCAACAAAGAGTAATGGAAACACATCGACTCACCGATGTCAATCCTCATATTGTTTTCTTTAACCGACAAAAATGCTTTCGTGCAATGGCCATTCAGGTTCCCTTTTTGAACAGGTCGTAGGGATTGTCCATAAGTTTGTGATTGTCCATTACAAAACGCTAAGGAGGAGATTTTGATTTTAGGCAGCATTACGCTGCGTTATACAGGGGTAGGCGGTGTCAGTTTAATGTTACGTAATATCAATATTTATTTCTATAATTTTTTCAACATTTTCGAAAATACTTCCTCTTATTCAGTCTTATTCTAAAATTTTAAAAGTTTTGACAATTTTTTTAATTATAAAGTTATTATCTACAAATTGTTGTAATAAACAGAAATATTTTTAATCAATAATTTGTTAATTGAATGTGTCAAATTACGAAGAAAATATTCAAAATTGATCTACATTCTAGAATTCAATTCAATTGGCGGAGTAGATTCTCGCTCTTTCATTCCGGATGGGATGTGCATGGCTTGTCAAAAATTGTCTCCCTTACGCGTCCTTCCTTCACTCCACAACTTATTGTTCACCCAAGCTTATTGTTAGGTGCAGTCCGCATCGCCAACTAATACTATTTACGATAAATTTTAATATCCAGCACAAATAAAATTAATGCTAATTACTTTACTGCTATACAATAAATTTTACATACTATTAATGGGGGTTGATGTGGCAAGGGTTACGTAATTATATAGGGGTTTTCGGGAGCATTACAAGGGAAAGGGGGTTATTCGAAAAACTCCGAATATGCATACGTTATCAATGGACGGTCCCGAAATCAGGACGGTGAAGGGAATACCGGCAACCCGCATTACGGATATGTATTACGGCACAAAACAGAAGAAATGCGCAGCCGCTAAATTCCTCTTCATTTGCATTTGTTCCACTAATGTTGCTCAGTGCTCATCAACTGTATATATTGCGAAGAATTTTTATCTAATTCAGGCTGAGGGACAACAATGTTTAATAAATTTACTATTTCTTTCATACTATTTTAAGTGTCATTAAATGTTCGGCCATCAGTGGTCACGTTAGCTAGCTCAATTTTACAATTAGAAATTCTGCCTCAATGTCGTTCCGTTCATGTGGGCTAGAAAAATTTATCTCATACGAGATTTAGGCTGATATATGTACAAATTGAGAAATGATTTGGAAATTATTATTTCCCAAGAAAACACCACTCAAAATTTATGGCTCACAACAATTCTGTGTCGTACTTGTTTATTATATTAACATTGGCTTCTGATGCTGTTGCTGTGAAACTTTAAACATAATCCAAACCGTAAATAATACCATTTTAAATAATAACATATCTAATATCGTTCCAAACATTCACACCATATTATTATTATTATTATTATTATTATTATTATTATTATTATTATTATTATTACTATTACTATTATTCATACTTTCAAAACTGTCCAATTCTCTGTTCACTAGAAATTCAGAGGCCATTACTGCTAACGTTACTTTTCGTTAAATTTTTCCTGTCTTGGGCCTTGTACATTACTAATCAGTCTTCAAAGTCCCTTGCTTTGGCTACTGTGCTCTTCACCGACTGAAAATCCTGGACGTAAGGTACATCTCTTCCATCGCTTTCTCCTTCCATTGATCACAGCTATCAGTCTACCTCCACGCTCGAATTTTGAAAATTTCTCTATCTTAAAAATGTTTAAAACAAATTTTCAACGTCTATCGTACTTTTATGATTATAAAACATATAACTCAAAAATCTATAACATTCTAAGCAACTTCTTCGGTTTTAACATTGAAGTTCAAATATCAGCAAAAAACCGAACCTCGTTACAACACGTCCACTTCGCTTGGTAACACTCTCTTTCTGTGAACCCGTCAATACCTCGCGTATATCTGTCCACAGATGATGCTGCGTAGGTCTCTTTTAAAAATGTTCATTCTTCGCCACTTAAACAAACAACGCCAACTTCCACCCCACCCATTCAACCCCTTCCTTTTTCTTTCTCCCGCTCATCATGCTCCGTCCGTCTCTCACGCAAGTCTATCTGGCATGCTATGGCCATCCTGCCGACAACTTCCGCCCCACCCATTCAACCCCTTCTTATTTGTTTCTCCCGCTCATCATGCTCCGTCCGTCTCTCCCGCACGTCTATCTGGCATGCTATGGCCATCCTGCCGACAACCTCCGCCCCACCCATTCAACCCCTTCCTATTTCTTCCTCCCGCTCATCATGCTCCGTCCGTTTCTCCCGCACGCCTATCTGGCATGCTATGGCCATCCTGCAGACAACTTCCGCCCCACCCATTCAACGCCTTCCTATTTCTTCCTCCCACTCATCATGCTCCGTCCGTCTCTCCCGCACGTCTAACTGGCATGCTATGGCCATCCTGCCAACAACTTCCACTCCACCCATCCAGGCTTCTCCGCTCTATCAGTTCCTCCCACTCATCACGCATCTCCCGTTCCTTGCCGATCTTCCAGTCCGTCTGCTCTTTCCGTGTCTCCCATTCTCTATGCTCTGTCTGCTCCGTCTGGTCCTGCTCGGTCCCGCACCGTGTCACACGGCAAAGCACGGCAACTATGAAGTCCAGATAGAATGACACTTAACTGAATATTAAGAAAGGTTTGAGGGTAACAATTTTGAATCGCGACCGAATTTTATTTTCGGCTCCTCAAAAGTATTCGTGTTAAATTTGGAAGTAATCACTCCAGACGTAAAGTTTTTGTGTAATACATACAAACAAATACGTTCACTTTTATATCACAGGAGCACGATGCTGAGCAATACAATTCGAGGAGGAGGTAGACATAAAAATCGTATCTAAGTAACCGTTGGGGATACGACAGAAAACACAAACTAAGAAGATTCAATGCATATTGCATATAGTGTGTTTAAATTTAATGTTGATAGATTATGCAGTTTTTGAGTTAAATCAGTTCATACAGACGGACAGACAGTTGACTTGACGTGAAAGTTCTTTTAATAATCAATAGAGAAGGTTGAAAATGTTATTAAAGTTGAAAATTGAGAATCACAGACATACACTTCAGATGTATTAATCTGTATTGATAAACCGATTTTAATATCAATTTGCGCTCAAACAGAAAAGTTACACATTCCGATAGTCTTGCAAGCATTGTCCATTGCACATGTCCTCCGTGAGGGGTCGAATGTCATCGGTCCCATTTAATCGTGGGAGAGGAGCTCTTTTGAAGTACATATAGAGCATCGTGGACGGCTGAGTTTGCTGATGTACTTCAGCACATTTGTTTGTGGTCCCTTCCGATTTAATTTTGTGAACCATCAATTTCGAAATCAAAATTATATATGCGTATTTCAGATAACATTTTTTTTCGTCGTAAAATATCGACAGAGAAAACTCACTCTTAACTGAGATGTACAAATAGGGTTGGACATTTTTTATTTTTCATGCGCATTTATCTCAAACACACGGCTTCAAATTATTTCCCAGAAACGCCCCAAAAGTGTGACTCCTCTAAACGTTTGCTGGTCTTTTTTCAATGATAAAATTTATTCTCCCATTTTTTCCCAAAAGATTTCTGAAGCGTACCTCCCCCCCCCCAAAAAAAAAGAACGAAATCTGAAGCGGGGTAATTTTTGCTGTTCAGCTGGTGAAGTATCTTCCGAGCGATCAGCAGCTAACAGTCGTTTGATATGACCATTAAACTGCTTATGTCGGCTGCTAACGAGTTGTGGTATCGAAACTCCATTATCGAGCCTGTGCTCCGCGAAGTCGAAGCGCCTATCGGCCCGGAAGCCAACAGGAAAGAGATGCTCGAAATATTGAAGGGATAAATTGCTTCCGCCATATTTCCTAGGTTTTGTTTGGATTTTCCTTATCAGAAATTCTTACTTATGAGCGCTTGCGATTAAATATTTTTTGTTTATTTGTCTATTTGTTTATTTAAGTTAGATGTGGTTGCGCTGGTTCCTGTTTATTGTTCAGATTCTTTTTACTGAACAGCCTGCTATTTCGTTTCTGTCTAAGGAAATCGAAGCTAATGTTAATAATCCATTTATATGAAATAGATAAATATTCTTCATTACTAAAAAAGCAAGGTATTGCATTGCTTTTTCACTTTGCCTTCATTACATTGCTTTTTCAACATCACTTTGCCTTCAGTACTAAAAAGGCAAAGTGAAGTTCATACCGCACGAATATATGAAATAGATAAATATTCTTCATTACTAAAAAGGTAAGGTATTGCATTGCTTTTTCACTTTGCCTTCATTACATTGCTTTTTGAACATCACTTTGCCTTCAGTACTAAAAAGGCAAAGTGAAGTTCATACCGCACGAATAGTATTTCTAAATATAATTTTTATAAATATTTGATTTGAAATACATTGAAGATTTTACTCCGAAATTCTTTCTAAATATAATGTTGCTACAACAGCACGTACTTTCTCGCTCCATTTGTAGCGGTCATGAAATATTAAAATACTTCTTGAACTTGCTACTTGAAACTGAGGGTTTCTAACCACCAATGTATTTGTGAACACTAGGATTCTGACACACGTTCTTGGGTTTAGCAAATCTATGAGTATGTTGTACCAAACTGCTCTGGCCTATAAATAACTTCCTGACACATTAAAAAGGACGTTGAACAAGAGAAACCGCCATGTAATTGCTATTCAAAAGTGTTATTCCAAATAAATGTAATATGCAGTTAACACATGCAGGTCGCTGACCGTACAATCTTCGGGCACCGACAAGTCGCCTTGAATTACGACGCCCATAGAAACAACAGGCGCGCGATTCATACTGTATATTTTCTTATATCATGCCACTTGTCCGTTAGCTGACTATTCATGGAGGTTTCGACATCAATAAAGTACCTAAAAACACCGCTAGATTTCTTTTGCTGCAGTATTCGTGATATTAAATAGCTGTGCAATACACGAATGTACACGCCGTGTGCAGTGACGCATAAGAAGCACTCTTGAAAATTACCACACCAAAGCCATTTTTTCTGAATAGAAAGTAATGTTTTCTTAATTTTTGCAATATATAGTAATGTAATTTTATGTATGTTGTTCTGATATTTACAGAATTTCTAATAATTTAATTAAAAAAAACATGTTAACCATTTTTTAACTAAATTCGTTATTTATATTAAAAAGTCTCTTAAACTATTAATGTAAAGATAAGAGTTGGAACTTCATAAAAAAATCCAAGATTGTTCCTTTAAAATCAAAAAATAGATCTTGCTTCCATATTTATTAGTTTAGGAAATATGACCCTTCAAATATACCGCAAAACCTTCTGAGGTGTTATGGAAAAAATTTGAGCTGAGACTACGACCTGAATGTGTTAAGAGTAATCCACAATCTACGTGGGTTTAACTGTTGCTGCCGTTCTCATGTGGCGCGGGGTGGGGCCGAGCTGAACCGAACAGAGCGGGCAAAGCTGGCGGAACGGGAGGGGCGGAATGAGCAGAGGACAGCAACGAACGGGCGAAGCAGGATAAGCCAAGAGAGCTAGAGGAGCGAAAATGCTAAATAAGAGAGAGGGGCAGCGCAGCGGGCGGAGGAGAAGCCAGAGGACAGCAACGAACGGGCGAAGCAGGATAAGCCAAGAGAGCTAGAGGAGCGAAAATGCTAAATAAGAGGGAGGGGCAGCGCAGCGGGCGGAGGAGAAGCCAGAGGACAGCAACGAACGGGCGAAGCAGGATAACCCAAGAGAGCTAGAGGAGCGAAAATGCTAAATAAGAGAGAGGGGCAGCGCAGCGGGCGGAGGAGAAGCCAGAGGACAGCAACGAACGGGCGAAGCAGGATAAGCCAAGAGAGCTAGAGGAGCGAAAATGCTAAATAAGAGGGAGGGGCAGCGCAGCGGGCGGAGGAGAAGCCAGAGAACAGCAACGAACGGGCGAAGCAGGATAAGCCAAGAGAGCTAGAGGAGCGAAAATGCTAAATAAGAGGGAGGGGCAGCGCAGCGGGCGGAGGAGAAGCCAGAGGACAGCAACGAACGGGCGAAGCAGGATAAGCCAAGAGAGCTAGAGGAGCGAAAATGCTAAATAAGAGGGAGGGGCAGCGCAGCGGGCGGAGGAGAAGCCAGAGGACAGCAACGAACGGGCGAAGCAGGATAACCCAAGAGAGCTAGAGGAGCGAAAATGCTAAATAAGAGAGAGGGGCAGCGCAGCGGGCGGAGGAGAAGCCAGAGGACAGCAACGAACGGGCGAAGCAGGATAACCCAAGAGAGCTAGAGGAGCGAAAATGCTAAATAAGAGAGAGGGGCAGCGCAGCGGGCGGAGGAGAAGCCAGAGGACAGCAACGAACGGGCGAAGCAGGATAAGCCAAGAGAGCTAGAGGAGCGAAAATGCTAAATAAGAGAGAGGGGCAGCGCAGCGGGCGGAGGAGAAGCCAGAGGGTGCCGACCGATGCATGATAAGCGCGAGCAACAGATAGAGTGGAAGGTGGTGGATGGGCGAGGCGGATGGTATTGGCAGGACGGCTTACGCTCGCTGGAGAGGGCGTACGAGGGGAGGACGTAGCGTTTTGAGCGAGAGGAACTTATAGAGCGGAATAGGCTGGATGAAAGGATCGAGAGGGCATTTGCAGGAAGACCATGTCATCCCAGATAGGGCATGCGGGGAGGGGGACGAAGCATTATCAGGTAGAAGGAACACTCTGTATAGTGGAATACGAGGGAAGGGAGGGGCGGGAGGCGTAGGCAGGAAGGCCATGGTAGGCCGAATAGAGTGCGGAGGATATCGAAAATGAGTGACGAGAGGGAGGAACATATAGAGCGAAAGTGGCTTATGTGCGGTGCGAGAGTTGTCTTCAGGACGGCCAAAGCCTGGCTGGGCAAGGCGAAGGACTGGGTGTGTACGGGAGACAGGCGAACCGTGCGAGACTGGCGAGGCTGCTTAATAGAGTGAGAAATAAATATTCGGGCAAAAACGGGTAATCAGCTAGTAATTTAATAAATATCTCTTGGTAATACTCATAATAAAGCTTTTGAATGCCTTTGCTCATTTTTAGTGCTTTTAAATGACATTTGTTTATCCCTGACAATTTTTAATTATCGCTGCCATTTTTGCTCACTACTACTACTACTTTTGCATAACCTGCCACTTTTGGTTTTGATTGATTGATTTTTTCGTATTTTTGGGCGCGTCAACTGCTTTGGTCATTAGTCCCGTTTGTGAAGTGCATGTTTTTTCTTAGGAGATGGCGGTTTTCTACGCCGCTGGATGGCGAGATCCGGCGCCGACCTACCGTCGGCTAGTGGGGTTTCCCCCTAACCAGGACTCTCCCACCAGCGGGGCACCGCCCCAGCCGGGACAAGCTCTAAGCTTCCGACCGGTCCCCCAGAATATGTGGTAGTGTAGTGCATGTTAGTGTAAGTGTGTGTTGAAGAGGAGAAGTTACGACAAGAAAGAGGAACGACAGATCGCGGGTCGGTCCGTGGCCCGTTTGGTAGGGTACTTCTCCGGCATTCGCCTGGTGTTGATCGTAGAAACCACGGAAAACTACCGATGAGAGCAGCCGGCCGCTAGAATTCTCCTCCAGACAGCGACTGAATTCGACCTAGCTTAAAATCTAGTGTCGAATATCCTGCCGCCGTGGGGAGTGGGAGCCTAGCACCTCCCGGTCAGAGGCGCTGCAGTGACATCAGATGATGCACTGAGCTACCGCTCCCGGCGCCACTTTTGGTTACCCCTGCCATCTTTGATTCCCTACCCTCTACGCCCTCTCACCCTGCTCTCTCCGGGATCTCGTCATCCTCTCGCGCAAGTGTGCTAGTCATTCGGGTCCTGTTCTTCTGACGACCCGTGACTGACATTCGCTACGCGTTTCCCAATGCCCCCTCTCCCCAGTGGCAACCAACGGCTTGTCATCATTATGGCACAAAAGCAACATTTCCAAAATAACCACTGCAGCGCCTCTAACCGGGAGGTCCTAGGTTCGAGTCCTGACGGCGGCAGAATTTTCGACACTAGCTTTTCAGCTAGGTCGAATTCAGCTGCTGTCTGGAGGAGAATTCTAGCGGCCGGCTGCTCTGATTGGTAGTTTTCCGTGGTTTCTCCGATCAACACCAGGCGATTGCCGGGGCAGTACCCTACCAAATGGGCCACGGATCGCGCGCGATCTGTCCTTCCTCTTCCTTGTCCTATCCTCTCCCCTTACACACACACTTACACTAACATACACTACACCACTACATATTCCGGGAGACCGATCGGGAGCTTAGAGCTTGTCCCGACTGGGGCGGTGCCCCGTTGGTGGGAAAGTCCTGGTTAGGGGGAAACCCCACTAGCCGACGGTAGGTCGGCACCGGATCTCGCCATCCAGCGGGGGAAGATCACCGCCATCTCCCGAGAAAAATAACATGCACTACACTAACGGGACTAATGACCGAAGTAGTTGACGCGCCCGGAAACACGAAAAAATCAATCAATCAATCGAAATTAATCTCCAGGACTGCAATACATGGGCAGATCGTTCTCTAGTATCCGCTCTGCAATTGAAGTAAGAAAATATTTAAGTCCTTATGACTCAGAAGAATATTAATTATACATATGAAACATATATTCTTTACATTACCTAAATAGAATTGAGTGGATATTGTGTACTTTCTTTGGCTTCAGTGATCTGAAGGAACTGCTCCCGATACACATGCATAACTAATAGGCACTAGAAATTTCGATTTTTGTGAACTCTCAACATCGTTTATGTAAATATAGTGAATAGAACTTCTAGGGGGAGGGGTGTTTTCTCAGTACCGCAAATTCATGTAACCACTTAAGGATTTGCAAGAAGTGCTCTTGTGAGACATTTTGTGAGATTTGTTGTGAGTAATATTTATATAATTTTATGGTAAATGAATGGGATTAAGAGAACCGTATAAATAAGACTGATTCAGCTCATTAATAGTGGCTCTATTCAGCCTCAAGATTTAATTGGTGCAGATCACGGATTAAAAACTAGTTATATCGATCTAGCAAAAACATTGTGAAAGTGTTAAAATGCTCTTTCTCGACAGAAGACAACAAGTGTTACGGCGAATAAGGAACAAAATGAAGTAAATAACGCAGTACAAGAGACACTGAAGGATGGAGTGTGTACTAACATATTAATATGGATAATGTGGAATAAAGGGTGAAGAAAGCAAAAAGATAGTGAAATTTTGAAAATATTTGGATGTAAGGAACATCTGATAACAATGTGTATATTTACAAGTAACGGGCTCAGTGCAACACCTTGTAATAAGTAGATAAAATTATTTAGAACCCCAGATAAAGTAATTTCAGGCATTGCTAACATATTTAATTTTCACTATACATGCATAAACAAGAATCATGAACACAGGTACAGTCCTCATTCAAATTGTGATAGTGAACTTAAAAGGTAAAAAGTATTGCAAAATATTATGTAGTAAAATATACTGGAAAGATGTATCTTTTGCTCTGGTATGCATTTCAGCTGAAATAGGAAGAAGAACAAGAAGATGAAAAAAAGAAGATGAAGAGAGAAAAGAGAAGATGAAGATAAAAAGAAGAAGAAGATGCAGAAGAAGAAGACGATGTAGAAGAAGAAGAAGATGTAGAAGAAGAAGAAGAAGATGTAGAAGAAGAAGAAGACGATGTAGAAGAAGAAGACGATATAGAAGAAAAAGAAGACGATATAGAAGAAGAAGAATACAATGTAGAAGAAGAAGACGATGTAGAAGATGATGTAGAAGAAGATGCAGTAGAAGGAGATGTAGAAGAAGAAGTAGAAGAAGAAGAAGTAGAAGAAGAAGATGTAGAAGAAGAAGATGTAGAAGAAGAAGATGTAGAAGAAGAATAAGATGAAGAAGAAGATGTAGAAGAAGAAGAAGATGTAGAAGAAGAAGAAGAAGAAGAAGAAGATGTAGAAGAAGAAGAAGATGTAGAAGAAGAAGAAGATGTAGAAGAAGAAGAAGAAGAAGATGTAGAAGAAGAAGAAGAAGATGTAGAAGAAGAAGAAGATGTAGAAGAAGAAGAAGAAGAAGAAGATGTAGAAGAAGAAGAAGATGTAGAAGAAGAAGATGTAGAAGAAGAAGAAGAAGATGTAGAAGAAGAAGAAGATGAAGAAGAAGAAGAAGAAGAAGAAGATGAAGAAGAAGAAGAAGAAGAAGAAGAAGATGTAGAAGAAGAAGAAGATGTAGAAGAAGAAGAAGATGTAGAAGAAGAAGATGTAGAAGAAGAAGAAGACGTAGAAGAAGAAGAAGACGTAGAAGAAGAAGAAGACGTAGATGAAGAAGAAGATGAAGAAGAAGAAGATGAAGAAGAAGATATGGAAGAAGATGTGGAAGCAGATGTAGAAGATGACCATGACTGAGGCCATGACGGAGACGATGGCGAAGACGATCGCGAAAACGATCACGAAAGCGACGGCGAAGACGATGGCGATGACGATGGCGAAGACGATGGCGAAGTCGATGGCGAAGAAGATGGCAAAGATGATGATGAAGACGATGGTGAATATGATGGGGAAGATGATGAAGAATTGAAAAGTAACTACACTAGCAGTGCAATTTCTAAATATCTTCCATCACCAGCATCTTTCAACGAATGTAAAGACACTTAGCACAAAAATACGCGCTTCGTCGTCGGGTAATTCATAACGGACATCTCCACGTCGTCAGGAGCCTCGGCGCTAATCTGGAGTCGTATCCACGCCCAGGGAAAATTAATGGTTAGTTAAGAGAGCTGCCTTCTTTCTCTGCTCCGCCTGGCGACAAGACGTGCAGCACTACGCGTGGCAGTCCAGGCCCACGTCAAACATCGTTTGCCATCAGGCTAAAACCGTGCACCAAACCATAAAATTGGAAACACCTATATTTATTTATCGTCAAACATCTGTAAACAATATAACAAATTTAAATTTTGATTTCATAGTAGTGCTGACAAAATAACAACCCTCTTCCAACCACACTCCTTCCACAACAACCAAAGCGAAACCTACTGTATACAAAACACGTGAGGCTAATTTTGTGTTCAGAAGCAAAACCAAGGGCTATCCCAATATTTGCTCAATGTATCAAGGAAAACTAGTGAAAAAACCTGAAACTGAAGTACAATATTTGTTACGGACATATTTAGTCTTTTATAATTATATAGTACAAATATAATTAACACTTTCATTTCATTATTGAATTAATATCATGTGTATTTGTAATGGACAATACATATTTTAATTGTACAGAAACAGATATGCAGTACAAAAATAGTAGGAAAGTAGGAAAACGTCTGAAGATGTTAAATTTTTTGGATTTACTCGTAGGCCCTTCATAAGATCACCCATAGTTCTCGAAAAATGTTGGTTGAAAAATTTGGATACTGTTACCGGGGTAATCGTCGTTATCCTTTATAACGAAATTTTCTATAAAGGTTCTAATATTTGAAGTATATTGCACTATATTTCTATTTCAGCCGCAGCATAATAACTCAAGAGCATTCATTACATTACGTAG
This sequence comes from Teleogryllus occipitalis, assembly GCA_011170035.1. NCBI lineage: Eukaryota > Metazoa > Arthropoda > Insecta > Orthoptera > Gryllidae > Teleogryllus > Teleogryllus occipitalis. Next base: position 52,543 of record BLKR01001929.1, read on the forward strand.
TAAGGTCCGTTCAAACTAGTAAACGATTACTGGCAGGTTCTGAAACAGTTGCTCATCGTGGAAGACCGCATTGTTCAGCGAAATGTGTTCTTCCGCCGGCCAGATGAGCCTAGTGCCAGCTGCTCATGTCTCAAGGTCTGATTTGTCGGCAGTGTGTGTTTTATACATACGCAGAAGCACGTTGAACAATCGAGTAACCTCACAAAAACAGGTTCAGCTAGCAGCATTTCAGTTTGCGAAGACAGAAGATTACGGTGCAGTAGTTTAGATTTGGTTTGATTTAATTACATTTATTTTCGTAAAAAACTGATTGTGACGTATAGAGAAGAAGTACAACCTGCTCACGTTTTAGTTAGCTCCACCCTTCCCCAATCCTTTAAGACACATAGTTGAATGCCACATAAAAATACCACGAAAGCGTGGTTAGCAACATTTGAAAATAAAAAAGTTTCACTCCCGAGAAATATAAAATTTATTTGCATTGGTAAATGAACTACAGATTTTATTTTATATTGCTCCGAATAAAACTGACTCTTCTACTCAATTAGCGAAAGGAGAGTTCAAGAACAATGTGCATAGTGACACTTTGGGTACGTCCAGAAGCAAAACAAGGGGACATCTCAGTATTTTCTCAATGGATCAAGAGAAACTGGACGAAAAAATTGATCGAAATGGGAACTTTATTTCCGTAGGAAAATGTGTATGAGAAAACGTATATTTAAACAATGAAGAAGTTTTTCATTAACGAAGAGGAGCCATTGCTTTTGAATTGTCTGGACGAAGGGGTAACTGGGACAAAGGGGAAAAACACATACTGCACTACCTATATCTCAAATCTGTGAAGAAGAGTAAGCGACCTCGCATGTTGTCAAATAGGTTTGTTGTGAAGCACCATGTCTTCATGTAGCACACGTGTGCTACGTGATCTGCGTAGGGTTTACTGGCGTTCTATTATGGTATCAATATCTATAATCCAATGGTACTTGCAAGAGCTCTCGAAATTAGAAAGCAGAACGACCTCTTGGCTCGTTCTGCTTTCTAATAGTCGTACTTTCCATCGAGGTGCAGGTGAACTAATAATTAATTTACAATATTAATCACCATCATTATGTAAGCGGAATCCTAGATCAACTGAATACGATATTGTTCGGTACGTTCGATATTGGTATGGACAGGCATTTAACATTGATCAACATTGAACTCGTTCCTTTAAACAGTTTTCATCGCCCCCTCTTAAGATGCTACATTCATCAGGTCTAACCACATTCTTGAGTACTCCACTCCAATGAGTCTCCAGTTAAAAAGATTTGCATTGATTAGTGGAGAGATGAAGATTAATGTACTTTCTAACCACACCCATGACTGCTCCATTCCTGGGAGCCTATGGTGAAACAGAGTTTCATTGAATTGTGGCAAATAATCGCAATTTACATCATAATCCGAGAAAAAACCCAAATTCACAATGGCTTTCATATTCCTGCAACCGGTTCACCGAACACTTTCTGCATTTCTTCCTGTGGCCTATTGAGGCGCCTCCAACGGACACTTTTATGTTATAATGTTTTACTTAAGTGGTGTAAATTCATAATAAAAATAAATGTTAAACACAATGTAGTTCCCTGGCTTGTCCATATGTGTGAGTGAAAAAGTGGGAGGGAAGGAGAGAGAGGGAAATAAGGAGGAGGGGAAAAGAGAGGGGAAAATATGGGAAGAAAATACAAAGGCAAATAGAGAGAAAAAGAGATGGGGAATAGTGAGATAAAAATAGAGCGGAAGAGAGAACTGGGAAAAAGAGAGAGAAAAGAGAGATTTTGGAAATGAGAGGGGAAAAGGGAAAGGGGTAAGAGAAAGAAAAAAGAGAGACGGAAAAAGAGAAGAAAAAAGAGTGGAAAGAGAGTGGAGGAGAGAAAAAGGAAAAAGAGAGAGGGGGCAGGACAACGTCTGCCGGGTTCTGCTAATTAGGTATAATTATTGCCAGTCTGTAGAATCAAGACGTAACGAACCATGTTACGCCAGAAACGTAGTATAGTAATTTATAACGTTTCACCACTGTAGATGTACCAAAAACACGTTTTCTTTTAGAAAATCATTTCAGTAATTTCAGCGGGATCCTGGTCAGAATAGTTCCAATCTACTCGTCATATCCAGGGGAATCGAATGAGCTATTAACCCTAACGCGGATTACTATTGTAATACAGTCTTATTGATTCGCTGTTTAAAGCAAGAGTTGACGTAATTCTTGTGTGAATTTTCCGTACCTTTCGTAGACGTCCCATCTCATGATTTATTGGATAAAATGAGTAAAGTGATTAATGCTGCCATTGGGGTAAGCTCCAGATGTTGCTGGGACTACAATAGTCCATGCGACCACTCGCGCTAGTTTTTACCGAGGAAGTCAATCATCATTCTGTGATCTGTGGGGTTTCATTCATTGAAGGGGTTTCTACGCGAGCTGATGTTTCTAGAGTTCTGGAGTGATTGTGGTTTCGATGGTGTAACGGTTGTGGTTTCGATTGGATTTCGTGGTTATCGTGGTTTCGATGGTGCAACGGTTAGCTCCAAGCTCGGGCTCCAAGCTCGGGCCCAAGTTCGCCGGTTCAAACCCGATCGACGCCGTGGATTTTTAAGGGCGGAAAAAATCCTTCGTACGCCTTCCTTCGGAGGGGAAGTAACGACGGCTGTCCCATGTACTAGATTTACTGCATGTAAAAGGTCAACTCTAAAAGAGGTCACCGAGCTAAAATCAAATCGTCTGTTTCGTCGCCGGAGTAATACCTTCTTTCTCCCTTAGATAGTGAAAGGAGTGAAGCAAAATTTGCGTGGTCAGACGAAAGAGCACGCTTCAAGGCCTGAGTCTTTCCACTTAAAAATAAGGCATTATTGAATTTAATTGTGTTGTACTGAATGAAAAACGAACATGTCTGTGATAGAAAGAAGGTTGTATTAACGTTTCGGAAGGCAGAGATAAGATGAATTGTTAGAATCGCGCTTACTCGGAGAAGATCAGAACTTATCAGCAAAAATATGATGCAGTGTTAAACGATGAAGTAGATCTGAAAGCTTTGTTCGAAATACTTTATCTTGCTGGTGAGACACTTCCTATCAAAACCTCTCACACAGAACACCTACGACATCTTGAAAACTGACGAATCTAAGATTGAAATACCATAGGTAATGAAACAAGAGAACACATCAGAGCAGCGAAAATTGTGAACCTATGGTGGGTACTAGAACACACAGAGCAAATCTAAAGCAGACACTGTAAACACTATCAGAATATTGCAACACAGTTTAAAAACTTTTGCCAATCTGACTTGTATTTTGTACAAAAGTATATCAAGTGCATAAAACATAGAACATGAAATCTTTCAAAAACACACATCTCTCCGCATTTTTACGAGTAAAGTTTAAAAGCAAAATTGTACATGCAATTTCATGTAGCATTTCGTTGCATTTGTAATATGCCAACATGTTCATAAATAATATAAAAATTTTTAACTGATAACTGATTTATCTCACTTGTCGAAATATAAACGCAAATATGAATTTGTTACAATTAGAAATTCAATAACATTTTTATTGAACTACTATTGTAATCTAAGCGACCACTCGCATTACGATTTCGAAAGAGTTTACCTCTGAAGGAACCTGAAAAAAAAACAATTTAGTTGCTCAAAATCACCCCAAAATCTCACTTTTTCGAAAAACATCATTGAAATTTATCCGGGTAAATGCTTTTTTCCTCACCAAGACACCGAAACCAGTCTAATGGCTATTCATTTGCCGGTCCGCCCGTCTCGCAGTCTGGCCGGCCAGCCGTCCCACTTATCTGTCTGCCCGTCTTGCTGTCTGTCCGGCCGCCCGTCTAGCTGTCTGTCCGGCCGCCCGTTTTGCTGTCTGGCCAGCCGCCAGTCTTGCTGTCTAGTCGCTCGTCCGTCTTTATTATCTGTTCGACCGTCTTGGTTATCTGTCCGTCCGTCTTGGTTATCTGTCCGTCCGTCTTGGTTATCTGTCCGTCCGTCTTGGTTATCTGTCCGTCCGTCTTGGTTATCTGTCCGTCCGTCTTGGTTATCTGTCCGTCCGCCTTGGTTATCTGTCGGTCCGTCTTGGTTATCTGTCGGTCCGTCTTGGTTATCTGTCTGTCCGTCTTGGTTATCTGTCTGTCTTGGTTATCTGTCTGTCCGTCTTGGTTAGCTGTCCGTCCGTCTTGGTTAGCTGTCCGTCCGTCTTGGTTAGCTGTCCGTCTGTCTTGGTTAGCTGTCCGTCCGTCTGGGTTAGCTGTCCGTCCGTCTCGGTTATCTGTCCGTCGATCCTTCAGCCATGCTGACTGCCTGTCCCTTTGCTGTCCGTCTGCCCAAGTATAGTCCGTCTCTCCATGTAGCTGTCTGTCACTCCACGTAGCTATCTGTCTCTCCACGTACCTGTCTGGCTCTTCAGGTAGCTGTCCGTCTCTTCAGGTAGCTGTCCGTCTCTTCAGGTAGCTGTCCGTCTCTTCAGGTAGCTGTCCGTCTCTTCAGATAGCTGTCCGTCTCTTCAGATAGCTGTCCGTCTCTTCAGATAGCTGTTCGTCTCTTCAGGTAGCTGTCCGTCTCTCCAAGTAGCTGTCCGTCTCTCCATGTGACTGTACGTCTCTTCTCGTAGTTGTACGTCTCTCCATGTAGCTGCCCACCTCTCCATATAGCTGCCCGTCTCTCCGTGTAGCTGTCCGTCTCTCAGTGTAGCTGTCCGTCTCTCCATGTATCTGTCTGTCTGTTTGTCTGTCCGTCCGTCATGCTGACAGTCTTGCTGTGTTATACGTCCGTCCGACCGTGCATTCGTTCGTGAAACGCAATCGCAAGAAAATTCTTCCAAGGGATTTTGCAAAAATAAATATTTTCTGGTCAGACTGACTGGCTTACAGTCATATGATGTAGAAAAATATTCTTTAGTTTGGCTTAACTCTACAGGAAGCCCATGGATCATTTACAAAATGTTCTTAAAAACGGCCCCCACTCTAATATACGGATCACAAACATGGGCGATAACTGAGACCCAAGAAATGTTACTAAGGAGATGCCAACGGAAAATTGAACGCAAGATTCTGAAGATCACCCTTAAAGACAAAGTAGAAGGCTGTACCATAAGGGACATAACAAAAATAAAAGATGTCCTCCTACAAACAGAACTTCAAAAATGCCGCTGGGGACGACACGTAGTCCGAATTAGCCAAGAAAGATGGGCATACACCGCAACAATGTGGTATACAAGAGCGGGATGGAGGAATGAAGGCAGACAAAGACTGAGATGGGCAGACGAATTCAAAAAAGAAGTAAGCAACACCTGGACACGTGCAGCTCGCGAAAGACCCACGTGGAAGCACATCGAATCGAGGAGGGCCAATGTCACTACTGCAAACGACTCCTACGTTTGAAGACATCCAGAAGGGCAACAACCAAGAAGCCACCACCCACCCTGCATGCATGAGGTCTTTGCCCTTAAAGGGATTCAATCAGACTAATAATAATAATAATAATAATAATAATAATAATAATAATAATAATAATAATAATAAAGTTTTCCCAAAAACCGCTCCCATTTTTTTCTTCACACTTTTTGAACGGATAGTGCTAAATGTGGCATAAACGCCACTTTTTGTAGTCTTTTCTTGTTTTCAAAAATTACACAGATGGATTTTTTTTATATCTCTCGACTTTCACATTTATGTTATCGGCGATTTGTATACCATATTCCATTTGTGCATAGAAGTGCTTCAAATAATGTCTAAAAACTTCTCTAAACTCAAAATATTTCTGTGAAAATCAGCTCAAAATTTCGTTCTTTCAGAAACGTTCGAACGATTTTTTCTCAAGAACAGCTCATTTTTTTCTTTTACTTTCAGTAGGAAAATTTCTTAGTTACACTAAATAACATGTCATTAACTTCATTTTGATTTATTCTGTTGATTTATTTTTGAAAGTTACAGAAGTGTAATTGTTTAATTATTAATATTTTTATTAATTATTTACAGAACTAAATGATTTTCAATATCGTCTCTCGAAACTCAAAAGTTTTCTGCGAAAATGAGCTCAAAATAGCGGGTTTCCAGAAGCACTCCAACGACATTTTCTGTTACAATTTTTTCCATCATAATTTGTACAGAGAAACATATGTTTTACGCTTCTGTAATTTTTTAAAGTCACTTTTTAGTTTTACCATTAGGGGACCGAAAAATTGACAAAAAAATGCCCTTTAGGAGGCAATAGCAATGGCATCTGGGAAGAGTGTGGGGCAAAACCGAAACTCTAGACTATAGCGATTAGAAAACGAGAAAAGATTACGAGAAAGTTTGTACCATTGGATTGCACCACTAGTGTTATTATTTCATAGAGATAGCTATAATTTATCTGTGGAAAGCAGTCGACATTTGCTCTTCTTGCACCATCAAAACATGTAAAGGTGAGGTAGATAGCGAAGTAAAAATAGAGAGTTTTTTTGTTTTTTTAAGATTATATTGGCTGTCCGGGTGGCGCCGCGTTGAAGGCTGCATTGCCGACGTTTCGATCATCTTTTTCGAGATCTTCTTCAGATGATCGAAACGTCGGCAATACAGCCTTCAACGCGGCGTCACCCGGACAGTCAAGATAATATTCATGATTCTGGCCGCGGAAGCCTATGACTTCACTTGTTTGTTGTTGTTTTTTTACTCGAAAGCGCGAATTTATAGTGTTTAACAGACGCTAGCCTCACTTATGTTGGTATTTTCATTAATTATTCAACTTTGTACAGCAAAAGAGTGGGGTAGATATTCTAGAGTACAAGTAAAGTTGCACAGAGTATACTTCTCTTCCATGAAGTTCCTTGAAAAACAACCATGAAAATATTGTTCCAAGTACAGATATTTAGGCCAGGAGCAATGTTGGTGTGTATATATTGTTGAAGGAAACGTAAGAAGAAAAACATATTCAATAGAACTTCAAAATGATATTGATAAAGAAAAATTCTGTAAATCAAGGGATTTAACTCCCCAAAAACATGAAAATGGTTATGATTATCTACAATATACCCTACCTACATTACGTTGACAAAACATGAGAAAAGTCATTAAAAATTTCAAAATTGAGGTAAGTAAAATCTTTTAAAGGTCCCAATTATGTAACTTTAAATTGCTTTCCTGTTGTAGTTCCTGTGTAGCAACTTATTGCAGACACCCTCAATCGTACTGTGGGCACGATAAAATTATCATTACTATTATATTATTATTATTATTATTATTATTATTATTATTATTATTATTATTATTATAGGTCACGGCGTAGGTGGTGATTATGATGTACATGGTGGTGATAGTGTAACAAAGATGTTATTGGCGATGGTGTTGGTGGTGCTGGCTTTGTTGGGATAGCAAGAGGCGGTGTTGTTGGATGTCATGGCGTTATTGTAGTTGGTGTTTTCGGGAACTGATGGTGGTAGTAGTGTTGAAGGTATAAGTGCTGGTGATGGTAGCGTCTCTGGCGATGGGGTCGTTGGTGGCGGTGTCGGTGGTGATGACGTTGGTGGAGGTGCCAATAGTGTCATTGATGATAGGCGATATGGTGAATGATTATGGTGGAGGGTGATGGTACTAGCATTGGCGCCCGTGATAGTAGTATCGACACGCAGAAAGTACATTTCCCTATGATATGATAACGTCTCGTCCTTAAGATTGCCACAATAAATAAAATTGCAGTCAATCATGGTGTCAAAGTGGTTGCTCGTACTTCCGCCAACTATTTTATCAAGACCTACTTTTGATTGCTATTCACATTTATTTTTGTCATTGATGATTTCGTCATCATGTACTTCGTAGAAGCGGCTTAGGTGTCTCAGGGCATCATTGAGTCTCTTCCCGGGAGGTACTAGGGTTTGGGGCCCGACGGTGGCAGGATTTTCGACACTAGCTAGATAGGTCAAGTCCACCCGCTGTCTAGAGGATAATTCTAGCGGCCGGCTGCGCTAATCGATAGTCATTCGTGGTTTCTATCATCGACACCAGGTGAATGCCGGAGCAGTACCCTAGCAAACAGGCCATGGACCGTACGCGATATTTCCTTCCCCCTCTTTGTTCTATCCTCGCCCCTTACTTACACACACATGTCCTACACTACTACATATCGAGAAAAGAACTAAGAGACCTCCTTAGTGTACGCTAGTGCTCATGCGGAGAGGCAAGTCGGGAACTTAGAGCTTGTCCTGACTGTGGCGGTGCCCCGCTGGTGAGAGATATCTGGTTAGGGAAATCTCCGCTAACCGAAGTGTAGATCGGCGCCGGATCTCGCCATCGAGTAGGGGAAGATCACCGCCACCAATCGCAGTAAAATATGAAATACACTTACGGGACAACTGACTTGAACAGTTGACCCGCCCGGAAAAACTAATAATTAAGCACTCCGTAAAACGGATAACAAACGCATGTGATATTGTTTTGCGGTGAATATTGCATGGATATGGTGTCGAGAGATTTTAGTGAGTACTGTTTCGTGCCTTTTTGTTTCTAAATTTCCTCCACCTTCACGTGAACTTACCTTGACAAGACAATCATTCTTCGACAGATTCCAATTTGAGAAAATAATTTTAATATCGAATAATTCGATTTTCTAGCAAGAGGAATTTTTATTTTCGAGAACATATTCATAAAGTATTTAATGCAGTTCAATGGTGTCTAAACACCAAGATAAGGGTTGGTGGAAAATTAGGAAATCAGTTTCTATTCGTGACACGTGAACTGTCGGTCTCATAATATTTAAATAACTGTCAACTTATGAACTTTAAAACATCAAAGTACAGTCAATAATTTTTTTGGAATTTTATTAACGTATAACCTTACAATTGATTGTGATCATAAGACAACTTTACTGTATTTATTGTATAGTATTTTTGTATTACTGTATTTACTGTATATTATTTTCATTACGTCACATAGATACATTCATACAACTACTTTCCTCTGGGCGAACATTTCGCAATTTTCAAAAAACTTGTTTTAAAAGTTAAAATAGATTCTTACTAATGGCCTGCAGTCGCAAAAATTCTGAACAAAACCACTCAAAATGGTTTTCCGAAAAGTAGTACACACACTGCTCTCGTAAAACAAAGACGATACGCTCGTAAACACTGCATAAAATTCAATATTTTAACAAAAAGTTTTCACAAACACTGCAATAATATAATATACAATATACAGTGCAAACTTTCTTTGCGTTCTAAGAAAATAAAATAAATTGATGTTGCTATTCAGTAGTTCCAAAACTCAACATGTGAATAATAAATATTTAATGGCGGGTGGCCTCTTCCTTGAAGTCTCGCTGTCGGATCACGGATGCTTCATAGTTTTCTTTGAATTTCTGCGCACGTTGTAAGTTAATAATATAGACTAGCGGTCTCCAGTAGCAAAAATGCTGCTGAATAAGACCACACAAAATGGTTTCCCAAACAGAAGCACGCACACAGCTTAAGAACAACAAATAGCTCTCACAACATTGCAATAAATTGAATACGTAAGCAAAAATAGTCTTCACGAATTCTGATATAACATAATAGTATATAGGTACACAATACAAAAGTTCTTTATGTGCCAATAGTTGAAAACTAGTAGAGCTACGTACTTTCTTGCTTTACCGGGAACGGTTAGATAATATTTAAATATGGCAATTTCTGCCTTAGTAACACTTCAACCACCTCTCGAAAACGTTCAAACCAATTCAAATGAAGCACCTACATACTTCTACAAGCGAAACGTCTGCAAAATAAACATGAATAATTTAAAACTATGACAGTGTTAGCAAGCTCATTGCACACATAAGCAAGGGTAATTTCACACCTGCTTGCCTTGCTTACATCCAAGTGTGCTTCCAAGATTTGTAAGAATGTATTATAAACAGCGATCAAGCCTTTTTAAAGGAAAAAAGTTCTATAAATTAAACATTTTGAGATGAAGGCCATCCAATAATCTATCCACAGCTCACTAGCGGATCCAGCGGGGACCAATGGGGGCTGTGACCCCCCTCCAAAAAAAAGTCTAAGAGTTTTCGTTTACCTACCTTTATTTGGAAAAATTCATTTAAATATTTATGTTCGAGTTATGTAATTATTTAAACACTCATATTGCGTAGTTCATATTTGCAGTACATAAATAATATACAAAATAATAACAAATATGTTTATTGTTTAACAAAAATCTACGATGCCTCCCAGCCAAAAAAATTATCGGCTGGATCCGCCCCTGCCACAGCCTGCCTTATGAATACCTGTAAATGGTTACAACTCTACCGCCCTTTATCACTTAAATAATTATAACAAGAACAAAATATAAATGTTTATACAAAATCAATTATTTTAAATCAAATACATCCCCACAAACACAAAAATCAAAACCTGCATACAGCGTTTATTATCGCCTAAACAATGAGAATTCTCAGAACATCAAAATTGCGATGTCGCGGCATCGCCATTGTATCGCGATGTGATGTTTCCCGAAACTCTCACCCGACCAAAAGAAGCGCGGGAAATTCGAATTTGTAGTGTTGAAAACGCGAAATTATTCATATTCTTGAAAAATGCATAAGACTTTATTTAAAGATATAATTTTGAAGAGCATGTTTAATTAGCACTCCGTCACTCGCTCTGTTGGATAGAATCAAACAAGTTTCTTTTCTTGTTAAGAAAGAAATGTTAGCCTTCCACGTATAAACCTACCCACGTATTGCAGTGACTTCAGTTTGATGCACTGAGCCACCTCTCCCGGTTTTTGAATCAGGGGTTTCAACGAAAATGAGACCTACACCATTCCCTTAATCGTCCATTACCCTATCCGAGGATAAAGTTTAATCAAAATATTTGGTGTCATTGTTTTGAAAATGTCCGAGAGCCTTCATGTAAAGTATCCCCCAAAATTAAAATATCGGTTTCAAACTCCAGGGGCCATGACATCAGATAGAACCATTGGGGAATATCGATTTTGGAGAAAATCGGCTGAACGGTTTTTGGGCAAGCGTTGTGCACAGACGGATGGCCAGACGTTTTACCATCAATCGATTTTTCGGTATCAAGAACGCACAAAACATGGATTCTGGCTACATGTGCTATAGAATTTTTTGAAATATTTATCAGCTACATTTATCTTTTTCGTTAGTAGAATCTTGCAATAAGAGTTTTTGGGTCGAAAATTTGGCAGTTTTCCGTCATAAAATTACAATACTTTCCCTTCTTACGTTAGTAAGAGAAAGTAAAAATTGAGATTTTTGGGGAAATTTTTGAAAAACTGCCCATAAGCCTATTTCATGGAATACTGGGAGAAAAGTATTCATATTTTCAACAAAATTATACAGGTGCCTGACTGTGACTTTTGCTGCCCTGTGCGCCCTGGGCTGTGATGTTTTAGCGCCCGTTTTTAATTTGCTTTTATGACAAAAGTTATTTATAATATTTTGAATTAAAAATGTTGTACGATATTTGTAACCAATGCAAATATTGTGTACATATAATTATTATATATTTGCATTTTTCTATAACATCAAAAATTTTGAGGTTAATAAATTAAAAATATAAGGTGGTTAAAAATAATTTCTATATTGGAGTATTATTTACCATTTTGTTACCAAAAAATATGGATATCAAAGTTAAAATAGCCTTTAGGCGTATATAAAATATGCGTTGTCATATGGAATCTCGTTTTCACGATTTAGTCTCGGCAAATTTCTTAACAGTGTGTTCAAACCACAGAACATTAAAGGTTCAAACTCTTCGCGTCCCAAAATGTTATTTTCTATATATAACAGAGATAATGTATTCGATGTGTATTGTTGAAGAATCGATCTCAGATAATTTTTTACGTGCGTCAAACCAGAGAAAGATCGTTCGTCATTTGCATTGGTCACAGACATCATTAGAGTCTTAAAATAATTTCGTCATTTGGAAATATATCTTGTATCGACAATTTCTGTAATAAAGAATACTCTCCGAATCACCAATATCTAAACAATTTTTTCACGAATGTGGACCTTTATTTCCATACCGAACGAGATGGCCAGCCATAAACGGATCAAATTTGGATATCAACTCAACGCAGCCTCAGAAGTTTTCGTTTTGTTACCAAAAAAGACAATCCTCTTGATGCGAAAAATTTAACAGTTTCTACAATTATATTCAAGACATTTCTCCAATATTCTTCTTTATTTTTGTGCTGTTTCACAAGCTCTGAATCTACTCTTTCTAGAACTGCACACCTACATACAAATTTTCTTATCCAATCTCGATGTACGGAACTGTGACGGTTGAGAAATGCTATTACTATTTTTCCTGTAGTTAAGCTCTGTTGTAGCGAGCAAAGTAGTAGTTCCACCATATAAATTGCAAGGAGCACAAAATACATGTCTTGTAAATGGCGAATGTACTAATCATAATCTTTTGACAACTACACCATCTGTCATTGTTTTTAAGAAATATGATTTTAATAAATGTCGACTTGGATCTGCATGATGCCTTTCAGAGGTAGAAAAATCGATGTCATCATTTTACCGATCCATCTTTGGCCACCATTTCTCCAACACAATCAACGTTGCACGGCACTGGGTCGTTTGGAACTACATTTGATCAATTAACACTTTCTTTAGATAGAAATATGGAAAAAAAAATATTTTTATGAAAACATTCAAAAGTTCTCATGAAATTTTGCATATGCTGAAATTCTTCCGCCCCCAAAAATTGCGCGCCCCAGGCTGCAGCATACTCAGCCTATTCGGTAATATGGTACCTGCCTGATCTTATTTAAAATACCTTCTTCGAAGAAGGTATTTCGTGCAGAAAAAATATCTTCAACATTATAATTGCAGGACGACGCCGAAAACATTGAACTTGTGCAATTTTCGCAAAACTAGGAGAGTTAAAAGGGAATGCGGTCTGTGCCTTTTTTAAGCGTGTTGCTCTATTCTAGAAAAATTAAATAATTGAAAAATTACAAAATTTGGAGCTATTTTCGACAAAATATTGAAAATATGATGGTTGTCGTAAAGTACTACCAAAAATCAAAATATTCATTTCAAATTCCCAGTGCCTTGAGTTCGGTACTATCCGTTCTTAACGTCGACACTAATGTGCTCTTCGCCGCTATTAAAAGTGGCATTTAGTACAATAAATATTTTCTAAGATGAACATTAAAGTATATTACGAAGATCTCCTCTATTTGAGATAACCACCAGTATAACTTTCTTATACTTGTACAAGAATCAGTTTTCCCATATATCACATTCGAAGTTTGTCAAATATTCCACGATTTAGTGTTGTTGTGTTAAAGGATAAACAGCGTTTGAAAATAATTTCTAAGGAGATCCACGCATTGAACTTCTTTCTCATTGATTACCATGTTCAATAGAATCAAAAAAGTAATTTTTTTGCAACCTGAAATTATGTGTAAGTATTCCGGTGATATTACTACCTCACGTGTTGTATCATTTCAAAAGAAGTTAATGAATGAAAGAAACCCCACAGAAAGAAGCTCCTAGATAGCAATAAATTTTTTTTTTCAACAACAAAATCGTGTCACAGCACGTTAGGAAAGAGAAATGTAGGTCACCATTCAAATTTTTAGGGTATATTAATCAATTTTCGGAAATAAAGTATACTCCCATTTTTAACACGTATATTCTCACTAATAGATTGCAGTGGTGAATGTTCACAATTAGAATTCTAGTGATGAATTAACGTTCTGAGCCCACCAGCTCCCTCCAAGTCCCTTCCTGCCTTATCTTGTAAATGATCGAGAGACAACCAGAAAGAAGCAACGCATTTGTAAGGGAACACTGAAATTCGCCATCTAATTGTGAGCACTAGTAAAGTGACCATGTGCTAGGGAAATTTGGCGCTCGACCAAATAACGACACTCAAATTTCCGCATGAATGGACATCAGATCATCTATGAATTATCACAAGCCTCCTGTCATTAATTCACTTACAAATGCCCTATTTGGCCCATTACATACAATAGATGGGAAGAAGTAGTTTAGATATTTATCTGGTACCAAATCAAATTAGCCAAGGCACGTTATCTTGGCAATGTCATGAAGAATTGCGAAGTCTACATATTTTGTTTAACATTAGAGAGAAATTGAACTATAGGAAATGGTTTGCGGGAAATTCATCGATAATTGCCATAGGTAATTCATGATCCACACTTTCTGTAGAAGTTCAAAGCAAACTCCCCATACGAAAGCACTTTTCCACAGCGGTGAATATTGAATATCGCTGTTAATTTCTATGTACTATATCAACAAAGAAATAACCTAAATATGCAAGTGAACCATCCTATTATATGCCCTTGTGGCAAGACTGTGTAGCAGCTGAATATTAATTAGTTCAACAATACGTATCGATATAGACAAAATAATTGAAATCATTTTGAAATCGTTCGTAAAACGTAATTTTGTAATGTTTCGTAAGAAGCGTTGAACGCTTGTAAAGCAGATCAATAATTTAAATAAAAAGGAAAAGTGTTATTAGCGAAAAAGAGGAAACTCATAAAAATATTGGTGTTTAAAATACTCGCCTGCAGGATCTGTCATTTCTTAGACCAATGGAATCGGCCTCCCGAGCACCTTTTACATTTACTAATCTTCTAACATGAAAATATCTTCTAAACAACAAACACGTGTCTAGAACTGTGTAAAAAGTCCAGTCGAGAATAATAAACAATGCGTCAGGTTACCATTTAACAGCATCGTTTCAGGAACTAATTGACACAATTATTTTTCGATATACCACGGTGGGAAAAGGAAGAATTCCAAAGAACCCACTGAAATAATTTTAATACAGTCTCAGTAATATAACACCAAAACTAGGACTCACGTTCTACAAAACAGGACTTTTTCGTCCAAGAGTACAAGTCGTGAACTTTCGTGAAACAAAAATACCGTTTCAAGGCATATAAAAATAATTTTAAAAATAACACGGAATAGATGGTCAACGATTTCAAATATTAAATGAAAATGTATCTACTGCATCACCATTCCAAAGCTTTTTTTGATTGTGATCAACTCCTGTTCGGTTTTGTAAAACAGAACATTCTTGGAATGAACACAAAAAATACATAAATCGAAGGATGGTTCTAACTGTATATGAATATTGAGAAAGTAAAATTTTCAGTTATCAATCATCGAAGGACAGCCAAAAAAAGCCTTCAGTATCTTCAGCAAAAACACAGTACTTCCCGCAGCGGTTAATTTTGCACAGCAACCCACACTACAGTCAGGTAGGTAGGGCACTGTGTACAGTGTATTCTGTTACGCCCATATGGCCATTCCACACGTCAATAGTACCACCTACATTTTAGCAATTTTCAATTAATAATACAACGTAAATCCTCATTGATAGCCTCTTTCACTCCGTATTACTTAGTACACTTCAAAATTATGAAAAACATTCTGATTTCTGGGAAAACAAACAATAGTTTTATAAGCCACGCCCCTCGTATTAACTACGGTGTAAGCTAGTGCGGGTATTACAATGAATCAATAAAAGTTCTTTTAAAACGGGGGAAGTAATTCATTCTTCCGTCCTAAAACACCCTGGGCAGAGCCGCATTCGATCGTCAAAACAGGCAGAGTGCGGCAGTGCCATTCATTCCACTGAACACACCCACTCCTTCAGGCCAGAGCAAGTTATTAATATGGAATACAATGGATTTTTTTCTTAAAATTACCAATTTATTAGTTTAAATAAAACAGAAATATACGTTAAGCAACTCACCCTTGAGCGAACGATATCGTGATGGCAGCCATGTTTTCGTCTTCAGTTACAACTTCCTACCACACGTGAAAATAATTACCTACAAACCAACACACACGCACACCAAACAATTCCCACGCGTGTTGACACTAATTTGTCGTCAGGACACGCGACGGGTAAGCAACGCGTCCATCACGGCTCGTCGCCCCGCCCCGTCTTGGTTATTACCTGCCCGGCATCGCTAGATGGAGACACTGCACACACTCACGTCTGCCTGCCCCGACTCGTCTCACCGGAATGGGAGCGGCCGGGTCAAAGCAGCCCGAGGAGGGATGGGTCCATTATGGCCGTGGGTTTGAAGCTCGTATTTGGTTTACATTCACAACCCATTGGTGGCGAAATGCATTTAAATTACAGACGGTCCATGCAACCTCTTAATAAATTTTGGGTATATTTATTATCGAAACCGCGTGTTTCACGAGTAATATCAATGAACACGTTGAATCCTACAGACGATCGTTCGCCGAACGTGCCAAATTTCCTTGTGTAAATTTTTATTATAGTGCCTACGAAATTTTATTTCCAACTTTAATTACAGTCAATACTCACCCTCAATTTTGAAATTCCAATAATTCTGCAGTGATCTTCTGCAGAGCTGTCTTCAGCAGCTCCCATTATTCATTCACCAAGGCACTTGTGTTTCTTAGGAAGTGTAATTAAAAAGCTAAATTCGACTCTTTACATGCATTAATATGCAAGCCAGCGATGACAGGCGTAAGGAGCAGCATTGAAAACACAGAATTGTAAAAACACTCCAAATATACATTTATTATATAAAAATAAGCAGTTATGAACAGAACAAAGTATGCAGCATTCCTTAACTGATTATCTATCAATCTAATGAAAGCATTTATAAAAGTACAACTATGCTAAGAAAATAAGGCATAATTCTCAGAGTACTCCATACTACAGCTGAGAAGTGCTCAGACCCTTGAGAGGTGGGGGTAGACATCACATCCAAAATGTTCCGTCAGTGTATGATCCTCATAATACAAGAGAGCAATGACCAATGACCAGTCTAAACTGAGAAAGCATTATCTATAGCTGCAGGCACAAGGTCTCATTTCATGTAACCAGACAGCACCTCCAAAGTGCATACATACAATCTACTACAAAGTTTCCCTATTACCAAGACAAAGACAAACCTAGTTGCTCAAAAGATCAGCCAAATACATAAATATCTTATGGTCTGCAAGTCCACTCAGCTGAAATAAGAAGCTCCCTGAACATTGCTTATATGATCACACTCTTTCAAGCTGCAACTTCTCAAATCTGGAAAACGTCGTTTCGGTCAATGATTAACCATTTCACTAGTAAACCCTGATCTCCTGGGTTTGTGTAAGGAACTACAAAACTAAACCAATTTTTCAAAGAAACCCTGTAAAACCATCTGGAATAAATGAATCAAACCCAGCTCAGACGACTTCACTTGGTTTCATACACCTATGTGAACATAAAAGTAAGCTGTGTCCAATGAGCAGTCGAGCAAATCTTCACTCCAGTAGCATACCCAGTCCTTCAGCTGTTAAAAATGCTACAACTAATAGCCTACATTTAGATAAACTTCAAATGCTGTAAAATTTTACACCTGTCAACTCTGACAACTTTTGATGTAAGGACAAAGGAGACTGGTAAAATTATTTAAAAAAACAATAAAAAATAAGCAGCTAATCATT
Organism: Teleogryllus occipitalis; assembly: GCA_011170035.1. Lineage (NCBI taxonomy): Eukaryota > Metazoa > Arthropoda > Insecta > Orthoptera > Gryllidae > Teleogryllus > Teleogryllus occipitalis. The sequence continues at coordinate 70,011 of BLKR01001929.1, forward strand.
TCTGTTATCTATGGAATTAAGAAATGTAATTCACAGACAACTGTTTATTGTGACATGTAAGAAGATCATTACATCGGGTGATTCACAGAAATCATTTGACATTTGTGACCCGAAAAATCAACTGTCAACAGTACTTTTAACTTGTTTGTATTCAATCTACAGCACACTAAATTTGCAGGCAATCAAAATTTGAAAATTATAATAAAAGATGCAGAAAATTGGAAACCAAGCAAAGCATATTATTTGGAATTAAAAAAAATAAACATTTTTCAAAACAGGTTTGTAAATCATTGTGGTGGGAGATCCAACGTCCACATAATAGAAAACGAAGGGACTCTATTGGTCCTCCCCCAACAATTACCGCTAAAACAATCACATTATGTTCACATAGCAGTAGGAATACAATATATATTTATATATATATATTAAAAAAAATCACCTGGACCAAGAGTAACATACCCTTGATTCAAGTGTTTTAAGACATGATCTCTTCGTTTGAACATGAACAAACTCTCAAACCCACATTTTTAAGAAGCCAGTGTTGATGGATTTTCAAAATGGTATAGCAAAATTTCACTCAGTTGAGTGAAAGATGCTTCTGTTTTCAGATAGTCATCACAGTTCACCAATTCCTTAAATCCAATTATCGATCTTGCAGTAAAAGCTATACCTCTAAATTGGGCCGAATTTTTGTTGTTACATGTACAAAGGCCAGAGATAACTTCAAATGCTCGCAAGCCAAAAAACCCACTCATCAAAACCCACAAATGTGTGGATATAAATATTTTACAATAAAACAGCTCATTAAATTTATTTCAACTTTCAAATGAAACTTTGCCCATCTTTGCTCACATTTTGACAAAGTGGTTCAATTTACTGCTGATCATGTTCTACATTACATAATTTGACATAAAAAGTAAAAACACAAACTTAATATTAAACAGGCTCATTTGCAGAAACCTAAGTCATGACCATTAACCAAAATTTCAATGCATATCCCAGAGTCCAGTAACCACGCCTTGCTTGTTTACTTGTTCAAGTCAAACATCGGGGTAAAATAAGACAAGGGGGCCACAGAATGTGGCACATAACAGCTGGTGATTTAGAATTTCCCCCTTCAGATGTAATGTCTCCAGAACTAGGGGGTTGGGGCTTTGGCAGGGGAAATAATCAACATCTTAGAAAGTTATATTTCAACCAAACATTAAGATTGCTTCTGTACATCAAATTGCAAGGTGGGATTGGTTATGGAATTTGGAAGAAAGAAGTGTTTGTTATTAAGTCAACAATACGGACAACTATGCTCGTGCTAACACATTCAAAACATGTTAACCAAATTAAAATTTAAAAGAAAAATTAATAAAAATTAATAGTGGGAGACCATATTCTTGCAATGTTACAAGTGGGTTTTTGAATCATATATGAGCAACAATTAATTTCACTTCACCGTCTTCCTCTTCCCTTGCCACTGTTGAACAAGACAGAGCTCTCTCACATTGAGGGGCCCGTTTGAAAAATCCACTTTTAACCAAACATATTGTCTCTGTACAACATGACCAACATAAGTTAGCCTTAAGATGAGAGGACTCTCAGTTCTTCACATCCCTCCCTCACTCCTGACTTAGCTTTTGGGGTTATTTATTTAATGTTCACATGACCCCATCACAACTTATGGTCAATAGGGTCCTGGGCCCCACAAACTCATCCACTCATAGGAAGCTACCCACTGGTATTTAGCTCCAGGACTGATACGTGTCCTGGTACCACTGCTGGTCCCCGCCCGAGCTGTAGCCGCCACCGTTGACGCCCGCAAGCCCATATGCATTGCTCAGTGGCTGTTGGGCAAGGGGCTGATTTCCCCAGTTGCTCTGGTAGCGACGTTTAGTTTCCCCCTGGTTCTGGTGACCCCCATCAAACTTGCGCTTACCTGCTGCAAAAACACACACAACATATGTGAACCATTAGTCAAACTATATACCATCACCTTCCTGGATCTTTTCAGTATAAATTCACATGCACATATCATTAGAAGGTGATTAACACATCTTCAGTGGTATAATTATTCAGCATGTGATTCGCATTTTTAATGGAACAGAAACATGCAACTCAAATGAACTTTGTTAATCATGTGAATTGAAGTGGAGTACCAATTTAAGCAAGGGTGATTCTCTCTTGAAATATGTGGATGTAACCTTATCTCACTAGTTTAACGGAGCCTTTCTCGCTCACATATTTCAAGTAGAATAGGAAGATTATAGTATTTAAGGTAACTTACAGCAGTGGAACAATGCAAAATAAGAACAAATCAGCCAAGCCAGTAGTGCAGCCAAACAGACACAATATTCCTTCCTATTATAAATAGCAATAGAAGTGAGGGCTTGCTAGTAATTCACATGCGACAATGTCAATATCAAATTCTATACATCTAATACAACAGCCTTTTTCTACTATGAACAGCAGTTACGTGAAACTCCTCCCCGCATTAAAACCAAACCTATATCTCAAATACAACAAGTTGAAACACAGAGGACATCAACATATACCTTGATATTCCAATAACACCTTTTTTTCATTTTCTACTGTAGTGTCTTGCTAACAGAATTTAACGCTTTAAAAGAAATGCAGAAATTAATTTTTGCACTACTTTGTTTCAACATGCCAATACTTAAAAAGCACTAATAAAATAGTACCCTCTAGAAATAAAAGCAAGACGAAGTAATCTATGGCGCAATCACCAAAAAGAATTCACAAAATAGTGAGTAATCCTGAAGGCCAAAATAACTTGCTCAAAATCATGAAAGCAAAACTTCCCTTGCCCAGAATTCTTGAAAGCTAGGATGGCAATGTGAGGGACCATGCATATGGGTAGTACTTGAATGCTGCAATCTTCTTATTAAAACTTTCCACAAATATTTAAGTTTTGAAAGGATTTCATATACCACAACCATTATGCTGTCCTTAATACATAGAATTTAAATTTTAAAAAAATGTCTGGGACATGATCCACATACATGCAGGTAGCTGTGAGAAACCCGTCCAAAACTGTTTGCTTTTCCAAAAATTTACACAACATATGCTGTCTCAGCAAGACTAATGGTGTGCCATTTAACCAAAATCTTTTCTGACCAAGTAACACTTAATTTAACATTTTTAATTGTAATATTGTTGAATTTCGGCTAAATAACTAACCAACCCTCAATTTAATTGCATGATAAATGCTAAAAAATAATTATTCCTTACAGCTCCAAAAAAGCTGAATTGTTTAGCATGAATAAATGATCTGAGAAGGAGCAGAATTAATTACTATTTAATAACACTGTCCAGGCTGTGGCCAATTTTTCACACTACCATACAACATGCTAGTTAAAATACCATAATTTCCACACTTGACAATCAATTTATTATGGTTTCCTTTTCCACTTGGGTAAAATTAGTCACATTCATTTTCCAGCAATAAAACACGCATGTGAGCTAGTCTACTCTTCACATCAGAAGCATTGGCTTGAAATGTCCACATCTTTAAAATTTAATAGGGTATATTAATTGAGAACACATTAGTATTTTACATGCACTGATCATGTCTCATAAAAAAAGTACTTCTGAACGAAGTCTAATTCTTACTCACAGCAAGAAAACTTCTACCCTCCAGAACATCTAGTTCTCTTAAGATGAACTTATGGACAGATGTAATAACCTACAATTTCAACTTCAATTGAATGATGTATTAATCACCATTTACATTGTCATGTCTACTCAAGACATGCATCTAATATTGCACACAATGTAGCACACATCCACAATCAATGTTGATGTTGCCCATGAGTATAATTCAACTACATTTTGTGTTATACCTCAATGTAGAGAAGAACTAAGTACACAAGAACATTTCAATGATCAACATTTTAATGATAATTATCATTCTCTCAGTACATGCACCATATAAAAGCAATGCAATGAACCTTCTTTACAAAATAACACTTTGACACTCTTTTAAAAAAAGGCTTCATTGGCAGAAATAACAAACCAAGTTCAATATTCCATTCATGAGCGTCCAATTCAAGATAGAAAATTTCTTCAAACAGGCTATTACATTACATTCATGCAGGTGCATTACTATTTTCCTGAAAAATTAATCCATAAACTCTCATTTCTAGAAAATTAACTTATCAATGACAATAAATTTACATTTTAAAAACTTATTTAACATTGTCTTAATTGTGTTCATTTCAGTAGTTTCCAGGAACAAAATATTTAGACAAAAATAGCTTGTTAAGTTTGTGGCAAAAAATTTGAACAGAAACTACTGATTTGAACGTTATGTACATAAATTACATTCTTTATAAAAATATCTATCTTGTTCACACTTTTTTCTAAGCTTAATGCAGTAAGGCACATTCTAACATCCAAATCTTATTTACATTTATCATTGATCAAACAAACACAAAACAATTTTCTGTTTTAACATGTTAACAATTTTTCCCTTACTGCATACAAGACACCAACATTACATTACCAAATCTATTGTATATAATATTACTTTACTACTAAAATTTTGAAAAAAAGATATAAATCAATGAAATTTTTAATAATTCCCTTCAGACTTCAAACAAGGTGCATCACATCACTAGCTAATTTGGTAGTATATTGTTTACACTGAAAACTTTGTAAGTGTTCAGCAATCAGTGTCGAAGTGAATAGTAATGCACTACAACCCTGAAAATTTGTCAAGACTCAAATTTAAGTCTTAATGGCAACTGATCAAGGTTGTATTGCATTTGCCTACAGACTAAGAGGTGAGTGAAAGGAGGTGAAGATACAGACCATCCTCACCTGGTAAACTTCCCTTGGCGCGGGCCCCCCCACGTGCGGGTGCTCGAGCCCCCCCACGGGCCGCGGAGGCTGCGGTGCGTGCCCCCCTGGCTCCCCCACGGGGTGGGGGCCCACCTGCTCGGCCACGGGCCACCACTCCACGCCCACGGCCAGCCTAACCAAAACAACACACTATTAGCTCAGCCATGTGTGGAGCTTTACTTCAAGTAGTAAATAATCATTACAACTGAAAGAAGAATTAACTAATAATAAATATAACAAACTTATGATGAAACCAGACCTATTTTTGATTAGTAACAAAAACACATTGAAGTTCACTGTATGACCCACTTCAACAGCACAGACAAATTATCAAGTATAATTAATAACAACAACATTAACAGTAAAAAAACATGAATGATCGTCTTCAATGGACATTGTCATGTGATGTTGAAGTGGTTCTAAATGAGTAGGCGGGAATTTCAAGCACAAACCTGAATCCCACCGCTCATGGTGATCTGAGACGAGTTTGTTTCCATGAGACCAACTTCCTCTGGATCCTAGATGCCCAAGAGTTTAACATGTAGTAAATATGTTTTTCCTACTCGCCTTTATTGAAAACCCTTCTGCATACAAGAAACTTCAGTCAAGCTTAACATCTAAACGTGTAATGGTCAACTTGCATTACAGGAAATGAAAATTAATATTAATAATAACACAAATTACTTAATTATTTCTAAAAATACAAGTAACACATGCCAAATTAACATTCTTATCAATTAAAACTTATTGAAAGTTTTGAATTAATTATAGATGTAAACATATTTCCAACATCTTTTACACCAGTTGCATGTGTTACATGTATAGTTCATAAGGGCTGCTATGAAACTTCTGATACCTTAGTCATATCAGTATAGTCAACTTAACAGCAAAGAGCAGGGTTATCCAAAACGAGCAGTTTTGCAGGGGGTTGGGATATTTGGGAAAGGAAGCCAAAAGCATCTACTTGCGCCCAGCTAAAAGCAGTAAGCTTCTAAAAGCGGCCACAAAAAGCAGAAAGCACAGATACTAAAGCCAAAGCAAGAGAATATTTTAAAGGAGTGTAGCCAGTTATATGCAATTTATTCTTATGCAGCAACTTTTAAGAGATTAGGCTTCCCTCTTCAAATAGCCTAACCTTTCCTCATAACTGAAGATAGGAACAGCAAATACCATTCAGTAGACAATTTGGAATTATTCTAAGAATATAAGGCGTTAAAGATTTTACATTTGTACAGAGGTTTAACCTGGGCTATCTTCTTCAAAGAAACTTTCCTGTTCCACAGGAAAAACAGAAAATTAGGGTAGCATAAAGATGACAAGGATCCAATACTTTGTAATCACTGTCGCACAAGAACCCTCAGCCACAACACCGCATAACAAGGATGCATGAACATTTGAGGAAAAGTTAGTCGATGTTGAATTTAAACTGTAGTGCTGAGATGTCTCCGTTCCCTTTCCCCAGTACTTTTGGATAACCCTGCAACTAGACAGCAAAAAAACAAACACATTATCATATCTGAGCCAATACAGGCACACACACAGCCCTGAGGCATTTCATAATAAACCATAAAACCTAACGATTTTCACGCAGAAAATATTTTGAATTACCTTTTCCCGGCTACTTATCTCAATTTTGAGGCCTGCATCAATGGCTCAGATATGATAAGCTATTTGAATGTGGCACTGTGTTCCAAAGGAAATGTAGTTATATAGCTATGACATGTTAGTAATTGGCATCAGGAGTAACCACGCAAAAGAGTAGTGCACTGAAGAGTAATATCAGATGAATTACAGCAAAGGATTAACACTTTGCACCCAAGCCCCACATCATGAACTGAATTTACCAACCCTTTTTTTTTCAAACACAGAAGTCCGTAATTTGTAAGTCTACCAGGAAGCATAAGTACATAAAACAGTAGTTAATTTTTGCATGGTCACAAAAAGCCCTGTTATTCAAGTCACCTCAAACTTGCATCCAGGGAACTTTGCGAGTAGGTATTTGATGATTATTCAGGAATTCTGAACGCTGTGCCACAATCAAACTTAGCTAGCGTAGTACGAATGAAACGAAAAACGACTTGCAACGATTAATAAAGTCGATCGACCCACCGGCTGAGGCTGCCTGCCTCTCCCTCTGGCAGGTGGTGGAGGCGGCGGATAATCAAAATAGTAATCCTCGTAACGATAATAGTCATCGTAATACGGATCACTGTAGCCACCTCGATAATCCCCATAACCGTAATAGTCGTAATCATAATCTATAAAAACACACAACAACAAACAGACGCAATTTTAGCCACGACGATATCCAATCAAAATGATCTTTCCTTCGGGAAATCGTCTGAATGGAATAACAAAAAGGCATGCCGGGAAAAGAGAAGTAAATTAAAATTTTCAGGCCAGAAAATAAATATCTAACTACGTAAAATTTGGTTTCATTTTAGAAAAATCAAAATTACAAAAAAATTACTTTTCTAATATAATTTAAATAAAATACAGAAAATGAAGTTATATCTACCACCACACTTCTACACCAAGACTTCCAACACAAAAGTCACAATGGACAAACATAACTAACATTAACTTACCTTTATAACTAGTGTCCAAAAATGCAACTCCGGAATAAGGAGAAACATTTGTGAACATACACAAATACACTAATTAAAATAACAAATACACAGAACATAATATGATGTATCTCCTACAAGGATTTTTTTTTCCAAAATACCATGCATAACTAAACAGTAGATTGTACTGAAAGTCATTATCCTGCAGCATTAATAGGAGATCTATGCACGTGCAATATTAGGTTTTCATATCATATCACCCTGCCAAGTGAAATGCAAACATATGATTTTGTTTTGCAACACTAGGAACATTTTTTTCTGAATATTCACGAACAAACTAGTTGCACATGTTGAAACTGTCCCAGCATTACAAAAAACAATCAACTGTTTGTAAAACAACATGCAGGATTTAAAATCTGAACAATAACTGCACCTACTCCTGGCAATATAAACCATCTACATTATACAGTGATAGAACTGTAACAAACCACAACCACGAATACTGCAATGAATGCCCAGGTCCCTTTGCTCTACTGGGCACTAAATATTCTGCAGTACATGCTTCTCTTCAAAAGCATCTTGCATCTCATCTTGCAGTTTTCTGCAACTCCCAGTTTCAACCCTTACATGTTTTCATGTCGAACGCATGAACAAGCTACTTATTTGAAAGTACATATTTTACTAGTAAAATGTGTTTTCCTTTAATCTATGAAATATGTAATTGCAATAAGCCATGAAAATAAAGAAAAAATTCAACCTCTATCAAAGTACTGAATGCAAAACTCGTAGGTTTAAAATTTTATTGTTTATCATCACCACAGAAAACAACTGCTCATAACCTTCAATTAAACACACAAGTAACCCACTAGAATCTCGACAGAGTAATTATGAACAACTGGATGTCTGCTCCCTACATGGCTTTGAGATTTAAAATCTTATTTTATTCTTCAGAAGTACTCCAAGGACTTCAATGATACAGTTGTTGCAAAACCTGATGTTAGTGTGAGATGCTTTTAGTTAATGAATCCCCCACCCCTAAAAATTTCCCTATGTACATGAAATAAATTGTTTATCCCTGCAAGCACTCATTAGCCAGGATACATGATGGAGCCCATTGCATTCTTTATTTTTTTAAATTTCTTTGAAGAATCACTAATTTTCAATACTGAGAAAATTCTCAACAAATTGTGTTCAAGCATTCCCTTAAATTAACACTGACGAATGGAAATATTTTAAGAAAGTAATGTCCCAGATATTTTTTTAATGCATTTCATGTAATCCACTCATCTTTTGCAGACATGCCTTAGTATTTTTTTCAATAATGAATAACATATGGGCTGTAGTTTTCCCCACGTAAGTACTAAATGAAGATGCTCTTGTCTACCTTCAAATTTGGATGTGAATTGCACCATCATATGTAAAATTAGAACAATAACTGGCACAGTAACATCTAATTAGTTCATACTAAGAGAAAACACAGCACAAAAAATATAAAACATCCTGCACATAACTGAAATGTAAAAAATAAAGCACACTTAACCTAATATAATTTACAATTTAAGAAAGTGAGCAAGCCATCACTTACCACACAAGCATACACACACAAAAGCAATTTCTACTCTCTAACAAAGGAACTCCTCATTTAAAGTGCAACTTAAGTTATTGTATTTTATCACAATATCTCTCTTGTTGGTTAAATGAAATCTTAAGAGAACGCAGCAAATTCTGAAGTATAATATAATTAACTATAATTCAAAATCAAATCAATTTATTAGAAACCATTGATACAAATCCTTAATTACATTTCATGAATTTGTATTTTCACAGCATTTTAACAATGTTCAAAGATTAATTTTAGGAGCAACAATTGTTATGCATCTTTTAGTAAGCACTTCATGACAATTTAGAGACCAACAAGTGAGCCACATTGTGAAAAATACTACAAAATAGCAAATATAGCATGCAGAGCATATATGCTCATTAAGTGTTCTAGGAGCCTTTCACATAGCTGGTGAACTTGAATTCAATAATTAACTTCATTAGAACATTTTAATGCATTTCAACACTAACCAGAATTAATGGATGACTAAATTTATACAAAGAGATTAATATCTGAACAGTACAAAGATAATTGGACAACAATTTGGCCAATAATCCTCAATTATCAAATAGTCATGAATGCGAATCTTTTTCAAAGCAATTGACATGTCAAAGGCTCACAAAACAACTTTAGATCAGGAGTTCCAAACAAATTCAAAAGAAATGTATTTGGCAATTAGGAACCTCATTTTAAAACTACAATCTACATTCAATAGACACTTCTATTTAAAAATATTGTATGATCATATTTCATGCAAATCCAGTAACTTGATGAAGGACATGTCACGAAGGAAAATCATTGTCTTAAAATTTTAAAGCATGCTTCAAATTTAATACCTGCATCTCATTTCAAGATAAACTGAATATAAGTTTGTGCAATATAATTGCATCAGGAATCAAAAATATGAAATATTAGTTTGTAACATTGTACTAAAATTAAATATTGTTAGTAATGACTTTGAAGATATGCAAGTTTATCACATCAGTAGCTAAGTATCAACATTGAATCACCAGGGTAACAGCAGGCACCTACCATAGTCTCCTCGTCCCATGGGTCCCCTCATAGAGCCAGCCCCACTCGCACCACGAGGCCCGGGCCCTCCAGGCCCCCGCAATGGCATTGCCCCAGGCATCATACTCGGATGAGATGGGGAACATCCACCCCGCACTTGCATCATCTGCATCATTCTTCTTTCCCTGGCTCTTAAAATTTCCTCTTTCTTCTTTTTGTCTGAAGGTGGTTTTGCAAGGGATACCTCAATAGCAGAGCCACCCATTTCCTTTCCATTGAGTTCCCTCATTGCCTGCACCAAATCTCAATTTACAATTTGCTTTGATAAATAAAATTTTCAAAACAACACAATAAAACCATGGTACTCACTGTAATAGCATGATCTCTGTCTTCGAAGTGAATAAAAGCATAATCCTTTATTTTCTTGACCCTTTCAACTTTCCCAAACGCTTCGAACGACTCTTTCAATTTTTCTTCAGAACAGTCTTGTGTCAGATTTCGTACATACAAAACTTTAACCTATATAAAAATTGAACTTTCTTACTAAATTGACACCAAAAACCAGCAGTACCCTAGGTGGGCGAAATTACTGAAACCAACCTTGGACATAGTTGCCTCATCAGGTTCTTCCTGGGGATCAGCCCAATCAACAATAATATCACAGCCCCAAACTTTGATCCGCCCTGTACCAAGACGTCGTTTAGCAAGGGAAGCAGCCTTGTGAGACTCATACTCAAGAAAACAGAAACCACGATTCTTTTTCTTGTCATCAGGTGAACTATAGATGATGACCTCCGTCAAACCAGCTAAAGAGAGATAAATATACCAATTAATAACACTCCCAGTGTGTGTTTGTAATGTATTTGTATATAAATATGCAACTGAAATATGAATCTTAAAATGAGGGGAGCACGAGAAAAGAGCAATCAAAGTCCATTTCATGGATCATTTTGATTAATGTCACAGCCAAATTTCTCGCACTTTCAAACTACATACAGCTGGTAATGCTTAGAATCATTCCACTTTCACACCTGTCAAGCCAATAAGTACCAAATGAGTGCAGTTCTTTAATAGTAAAATGGACTTTCATGAGTTTTCCCCTACACCCATCCAACATTCCCACCCCATGCGCATTTCTTTCTTAAATAGGGAAGCACAAAATGTAAGAAGCTCTAAAGTACTGAACATCTTAAATATGGGGAACAAGAAGATGATTTTATAATACTAATGCTAGACTCAGAAGTCAAGCACACTGCTTCCAGCCAATCTTTGCTTTAAGTTAATCATTCATCTCCTTCACAATTAAAGTGAAATTATGGACGTAAGGGAGAGGCTCAACTTACGTGCATGTTTCGAAAATTCTTCAAACAACTCATCTCGATCTCGATTCTTGGGTATATTCCCCACAAATAAGCGATGATTGTTATAAGATACGGTAACGCCAATCTTTTTGCCTTTTCGAATTTCATAATCATTCAGCTGTAAGAACAATGCGGAAGGAAGAAAGCCAATTAAGCTTGCCTGGAGGGTATATGTGCCTGTTTATTGGCTGGTCTGCTTGTTGAGAGTGAAGGTGGGAACGAAAGGACACGGAATGCCCTGCCTGTCTGAACGTTAGCAAGCCAATTTCATCCCCGTATTCAGAACCACTCCTTACCTCATGTTTAGCTCGAGCTGTGAATTTAATATAATGAGGTATGTTAAATGTGATAAAGGCAGACAGGTAGGTATTATGGTACAGGAGGTTACACTCCTACCCACTGCCCACCAGGACCACCATTTAAGGACATGAGGAAGCTCGTGCCTACGAATGTGGGGTAAAAACTGCTTTTGAATAAGGGGGTAACCAACTAACAAACTGAAAGGCAGAGTTGCACTCAACCCACACATCCCCAGCTGTGACTACACTACAGTATAAACTTCTCTTCCAATTCACATTACCTGTTAATTTACCAAACTCCTCCAGAATCTCCTCTTTGCCTTTAGACTTTGGAATGTTGCCCACAAAAAGTCGGAGATTGGGAACACTAATGTTAACTTTCAGGCACTTGTTGGGTTTGATTTCATGATTATCGAGCTGTGGGATGAAGAGAAAAACAAACATATGCCAAATTTTGGTGAGTGAGCCACATCAACAAATTCAAAAAATAAAAAATAGGAGGGCCAAGAGTCAATTTAAGGACCAACTGAAGATTGGACAATTTTGCACAACATACTACTGTACAGGCATGCTCTTCACTTCAAGCTTCTTAATTTTTGTAAACTGCAAACACGATGTTTTCAGTGCATCCTGTAACAAATTTTCTTACACCTAACAATTTCCATTCCACTAACCTTTTTAAAACAAATCTACTGCAAAATGATCACCAAATAGTACTACTGCTACAAGAAAACGCATTCCAATAATTAAAAAAAAAGAAAGGAAAGAAAGAAAAAATAACTAAAACTGCGACTTTGCTTCTGCGACAGAGCCAAAATATGAGTTTGAATTTCAAATAACTCCAAACAAAAAGTTTCTCCAGTCCCAATTTTGCCCACAGAGCAAAGAGGAGACCTGGAAGTAAAACTTATCCTACACCTTGAAAACATTAATATTAAATACAAACAATTACATTGAAAAACACTCCTAAAACATCACTCTGGCCATCACAGGTTCAAACTCACTGAGCTCTGCAGCTAAAAGCATTGCATGTCTTAAGATTTTGTGATTTATAAAACATTTGTGCCAATTATGGTCATCATTAGACCTGTGAAAATTCAGCATTTTTCTAGCTAAAAATATAGTGAAAGCCTCAACAAGTTTAAGACCAAATCAAGTGAGTTTGGTACCAGAGAACACTTAAAATAGTAACAAAACCCACTAGCCTGGCTATTCATAGAGGGTATGTGATACTACTGCAGCACAGCCAACTAATTTATGTGGCTTATCAATAAAGTAGTGTTTTACAATATATTTACCTCTTTTACAGCTGATTGAGCTGCTTCCCTCGTGGTGAATGTAATAAAAGCATAACCCCTGTTGAGGCCTGTCATAGGATCCATCATAAGCCGCAAATCCCATATAACTCCACATTTCTCAAAAAGTGGAATGAGTTCATCTTCATACATGTCCTTGGGAATTTTTCCACAAAATACCTACACCCAAATGTATTATTTACACTCTACACCAAGACAAATTAAGCAACTTTCTGGATGATAGCAAAAAATTACCTCACACCCATTGCCTGGTGTGGGCCCTTCCCAATTTGGTGGGGGTCCTCCGTATTTTCTTTGCCCAGTTGTCACATCAAGTGTGTAACCAGTGCGTTCCAAAATAGACTGGAAAGAAGAGTTTTGCACATAATGTAAGGATATGCCTTTTTAATAAAGAATTTGGATTTGAATTGCTGATTCCTAATAACTCACTTTAATTTTGTCTTCATCAGGGGCTTTGGCAACAGTACCAGACCCGGAGCCTTGGCCTGCTCTGCTTTTCTGCCTGTATGTTTTCATTACACCACAGAGATATGCAGACTTATTAGAAACGTGCTCCAAATTGGAGTCAAGGAACTGAGTAAGAACGTTTAGAGCTCCGTCCACAGGAAATTCTTTTAACGCATCAAGAGCACGTTCATCTAAGTCAGCATGTGCAAGTTTTCCTACAACAGTACAATAACAAAGTTGTACATACTACTTGGGAAAAACAGTTCCAGAACAAATACAGTGGTACAGCTGAACAAACAAACGACCCTACCAAAAGGAGTCTCTAGACAACATACCCGTTTTATAAATTTCATCGAGTTTCCCAGCAACCTTTTCATCTAATCCATATTCCACCAATTTTGCATAGTCTGCCGTATATTCTGTCTTTATATCCTGTGATTCTTCTTTGGGCTCCTCTTTAACTTGCAACTCCCCATTCCCTTCCGCCATTGCTAAAAACAAAAATATTACAGGAACACTAATGATGCCCGATAAGCTGCGCGCGAATACCGAAAGTTTAGAATGTCAAATACTATCGGTTTAGGTCACAAAAAAAATCTATTTCAATTTGAATGGCAAATTTCACTTCATAAACCTAATAAAAGGTCTATTACAAATTTTCTAATGACTGAACCTACATATACTTCAAACCAGATAAGTAAAAATCAACAAACTGACCAGCATTTAAATGGAATTTTACGTTAAAAATTTTCGAAAAAATCTTAAAAAGCTCATATCAGTCTTAAACCTTATTTCTGCTTAAAACTATATCCTTTAACCCACAGTACAGACTTGCAAATTTATAACATTCTTCGGGGAAGATCAGACTTGGATAAAATTTGAATAGGGACACAAATCAAATTCTCTTCGCCGTTCTTCGTTTGTTGCAAGGGATCACCAAAATTATTTATTTCGTGATGCAAAACAAGTGAAAGTATACATTACTCCAAAAATATTCGCTTCGCGCTACAATACGGGGAGGTGATCATGAGTCATGGCCCACGAAATGAGAGTCAACTTTCCTCACAATATATGGAAACTTCACAGCCCATTCATAAATCTATGTACTAAAGTTAACATTGTGCACTTACATTCACTCACTACCACTTTCCACAACTGTATCCCACGGGGTATTCAATTATCAGTATCGCTAAAATGCAATCACGTGTTTTTAATGCACGCCCCGTTTGGCCTCCTGCTTGCGCCATGCAAATGCTAACGACCTGAATTCAACCAAAAATATAGTAATGTTCAATAAGGTACAAAGCACAGCGATATTACTTTCAAATAATGAATGTCTCCGAGAACATCTTTGTTAACACACGATTATGGCGCAATGTAAACAAGAGAAAGAAGGCGCCAAGACAACTCCTTGGTTCTTCGAAGCAACAAAACACCGAACACAAATTTATTTCAATATAATAAATAAACGAAGTTACGGAACGAATGCGAATATTATTGACGCGTATAATTGACCTCTGAGACTTAATACAATTAAATATGCAACGCAATCTTACTCACAAACACAAGCGGGCACTTCTGTTCCCCAACGCACCGGCCGGCAATGGGAGTCCTAAGGTCGCTTAAATCTTATTCATAAATTCAGCCTCTTACTTTACAATACACAACACCACAAAAACAAACTATACACAGGAGATCGCAACAAATTCAGCCTTCGTTCTTCGCACAGCACACCCGAAATAACGACCGTTTTCTATCCAAAATCAATATAAATTTACCTTCAAAATTTAGTAAACCGAGGATCCGTGAGGGAAATGGCGGCAGACAACGTCAACGTGATCACGTTTGCGAGGGGGCC
The DNA here is from genome assembly GCA_011170035.1 of Teleogryllus occipitalis. Taxonomy (NCBI): domain Eukaryota; kingdom Metazoa; phylum Arthropoda; class Insecta; order Orthoptera; family Gryllidae; genus Teleogryllus; species Teleogryllus occipitalis. The sequence continues at coordinate 85,321 of BLKR01001929.1, forward strand.
ACACAACGACGCGCAGGGATACTCTCCAACCCATACCTTGCATAACAGGACTTGCAGTTCGAATTTAGAAAAGAGGCTAAACCTCATTGGTCCATCTATTACTAGGCGGTTGTATGAATTCTGTGGGAATTTAATGTCCAGCTAAATTTCAAGGACCCCCCAGCACTTCCTTCATGATAAGCGACTGGAAGCGTAGGAAAATAATGACAAGTATTTATGAAAATTCCAAAGATTCATCAATATTATTTTCAATTGATAAATTATCAATACTATCATAGTAAGCGATTTCCACAGTTATTTGTGGTAGAATTGCATGTAATCTGAATCATGTCATTTCAATAAATAATATAGAAAATGGATATTTGGAATTCAATTCATGATGCATCGAATTATAGAATGAAAAAGAAAAAGCTACAATCCCCAGAATGTATATCGCATTTCACTCTCTTAAGACTTGTAAGTACTTGAACGGCTCGAGAACTGTCATTCTACATACCTCCGATTCATCTTAAATTGCCTAGCCTTTCTCGTTTTTCTGTATTTGCGTTGCTGTAATAATACTGCAATAATATACGGCGTGTGCAAATGGGTGTGGCAATTACAATTCTACAGGGTTATGGCTGGGAGGCCTGTTTTGTTATGGATGTGATTGGCGAAATTAAATAAATGAGTTTTATATTTGCTTATTTTTGCAAATTTCGTGATATGAATTCCCCACTTTTAGTCACGAATGAATTTATTACAACTATTTCCAAGTATTTCCAATTATCACTCGTTGCACTAAAAAAATATAGGTTTGATTCATTGCCCAGTACAGTATTTCTTTGTTTCAGTGATATTCAAGGAATTGTCTGTTGCAATATTAAAGTCTCAAGAAGTATTTATCATATTTAAATCTAATATCTTGGCATTTTTGTGAATTTGTGGTAACCCATTAACAGGTGTGTTTGTAAATGTGGCAACAGTGCCGATGTAAACATCGAAGAGAAATGCTATGCAATGTGTTGGTGTAGACGAAACATTTTTTTTCTTGGTGCTTTGAACTTCTAAGATCATAGTTTGAAACAAATAGGATTGTTGCAAGTCCTCTTGTCAAATCGAATTAGCATCGGTGATGTAGCTGTGTTTTATAGACAGCCGGTGCGTCGCGTAGTCCGACCCCACCTGTGGTCCCACCCACCTGCGAACAGGAAACTGTTACAAGTGCATTGTGTTATTTTGCGTCTTTCACGAGCATTTATTTCTCAGAGCTGAGAAAGACTTCTATGAGGGACAAATTCGCAATGAGTAGCCCAAGACCAATATTCAGGAGTCCGTATACTCCCAATATGAACATTAAGTGGAGTGTATTCTTAAGTGTCAGTTTGTTTGTTGCGCTTGTGTGTGGTCAATACGAGTGGCAAATTCGAGATGCATTCGACGAAGTGCGTTTACGAATGGATAAAGTTACATCAGATAATTGCCCCATTCAACACCGACCAGATCTGTACTTGCCAGAGGATTCAATATCCCATCTTCCTGATGTTAAAGACATAAATATAAATCCCGTATTTCCAAATAGAACTGCTTTATTGCATCTACATAATATGGCTATGAATCGTGCATTTTTTTGGAGCTACATATTGCAAGCAAGATTCATTCGACCCGCCATAAATGACACCTACGATCCAGGAATGATGTATTATTTTTTATCAACTGTTGCTGATGTATCAGCAAATCCTCATATAAATGCCAGTGCTATTTACTTTGCACCCAATTCCTCTTATACGTCATCTTACAGAGGATTCTTCAATAAAACTATGCCACGATTTGCTCCACGAACATTTAGGTTTGTTTTTATGTAGTTTGAAATGTACAAGTTTTCTTTTCCTTAATTTACTGTACATTACTGTCTTGGTTTAATACAGGGCTGATGACTTCAATGACCCAATTCATTTGGAACGTATTTCCACTTTGAATACGTTTACTGTACAAGATTTAGGAGCAATTCCAAATGATAGTTTGAGTTTGGATTACACTTCTGATGCATACAGAATCAATGAATGGTTTGTACCTTTGTTTTGTTGTATTTAGAAATCCGAAACATCTTGGTTCTTTGCAATGAATATTCATTTTTTGATACTTTAAAATGCTATTATTTCTAATTAAAAATTCACTGTTTGCAGTGAATATTTTTTATTTATTTCTCCCTTTTTTAATGCACTTTTGTGCTCGCTTATTTTGTGTGTACACAAGTAAATGCCCTGAAGTTCAAATGACATCACCGATGCACAAACCATCGTTTTCTTGCAGGTACAAGAAATGGCTTCCTGATTCTGCACCTGGAGAAAGAAGACATGACACTAAAACAACATACCAAGTAGAAATTAGATATGCTAACAATACAAATGAAACATTTACTTTCCATGGACCTCCTGGTAGGAATTGGTAATTCCTCCTTAAATTTTTAATTCTGAATCCCTTTTTCAATGTTTTAATATATATTCAATTTGATAGGTGCTGATGAAATTCCGGGACCTGTTAAATGGACAAGACCATATTTTGATTGTGGTCGCTCAAATAAATGGTTGGTGAGTGCAGTTGTGCCTATTGCAGATATTTATCCTCGCCACACTGGTTTCCGTCATGTTGAATACCCAACGTAAGTAATTCACATCAAATCTGAAAGAACTGAATAAATGCAATGTGAGACAAAGAAAGTGCTTATCCTGGTGTTAATTGTTCAGATATACTGCAGTAAGTGTTTTGGAGATGGACTTTGACCGTATTGATATAAACCAATGTCCTAAAGGGGAAGGTAATAGTGGGCCTAATAGATTTGCAGACACAGCTAGATGTAAAAAGGAAACAACAGAGGTAAGCTCCCATGGTAAAAATCATTTCATGTCTCTATTTTTTCTTCATGTTTTTGAAAAATTGCAATTTTACCTTTTTAGTGTGAACCGATTCATGGTTGGGGATTTAGACGTGGAGGATACCAATGCCGATGTATTCCAGGTTATAGACTGCCGACGATTGTTAGAAGACCATTTTTAGGTGAAATAATTGAAAGAGCAACTTCTGAACAGTACTATAATGGATTTGATTGTATGAAAATTGGCTGTAAGTTAAGACCATTCATGAAGTATTGTGGCCATAAGTATTTAAATGAAATCCTTTTAAAAAATGAAAATTCTCTTGCAGGGATTCACCGATTACCTGTGCAATGGGGTAGAGCAAAATCACATGTTCGAGAAAAGTATCTTGATAAGTTTTATGAGTATCGCAATTACTCTACAGGTCCTGAATCTTTACATAGTGAAAATATTAATATTGATGAAGTAGTAAAATACATTCGTTCTATAAATCCAACAACATGCAAACAGTATGTAATTTTGTAATGTACTGTAAGGATTAATAATTGCGTTGTCTGTATTTTGATAATAATTAATCATTTAGGTACCGTCCACAAGATTTAGTTCTTCGGGGAGATATTAGTTTTGGAGCTGACAAACAGTTTGTGAATGAGGCCAAAATGGCAGTTCGCCTTGCCAATTTTATTAGTGCTTTTCTGCAGGTATGTTTCCATAATGTGTGGAATCTTGTATTAAAGTCAATTCAATAATTTAATTTCTTGTATGTTTAGATTTCAGATCCTCGTGAAGTATACTCTGGAAAACGAGTTGCAGACAAGCCATTATCTGAAGATCAGATGATTGGAGAAACACTTGCTCTTGTTATGGGAGATACAAAAATATGGTCTGCTGGTACATATTGGGATCGTAATAAATTTACCAACAGAACATTGTTTGCACCTTTCGCTTATAAGAAGGAACTAAATGTACGAAAGTTCAAAGTTGAAGACCTTGCTAGATTAAATTCAACTGGTTAGTGCAATTTTCTTTTTCAATTATTGTAAGGTACCCAACTGTGTAAATGTTTTACTCTTAACACACATTACAAATTACTCTTAAATTTTGCACTATTAATTTATGTTCCCATTTTTGTGCATTAAATTGTTGTGGACTGTTGCAGAGGAAGTGTATACAAATAAGCCATGGTTCCAATTTTTAAAGCAAAGATGGTCAACTAATTTTGATTCTCTTGAAAAGTTTTACATGAAAATAAAAATTAGATTTAATGAAACAGGAGAAACACTCAAGAAATATGAACATTATCCAAATTTTTACAGGTAGGCTTAAAATAACAATTATGAACTGAAATCTAAGTTACATGTTATATGGTAAGGAGTTTTTTAAGATACACTTACAGTTGTGAATTGGTTATTTAAAATTTGGTAACACCAGGTCCAGACTGGAATAAAAATGTATTCTATAAATCTCCTTTCTCAGTCTATAAAGTTTAGTGTCTTTGCAAAAGATGCTTTTGAAAATACAGAATCAAATTAAAACAAAATTAAAAAGAAAAAAATTAATCCTTTAATATGTACCAATTACTTCCAATTCATCTTCAGTGCTTTAAATTTTATTCATGAAGTACAATGCAGTTTAACATACATTTCATAATTCAGTTCACTGACTTTTTCTTCGGAATTCATTGAACTTAAGTCATGCAACTGCCATATACTATGTGAAATGAAACATTGGGTTTTAAAATCTATTTCAGGGCAGGCAATCTTGATCATGGTTACTGGACAACACCATATTTTGATTGTGATGGAAAAGTCCCCATGTGGGCCATAACCTATGCTGCTCCTTTCTTTGGTTGGGATAGCCTTAAAGCTAAATTAGAATTCAAGTAAGTGGAATTAAGGGTAAAGTTGGAAATTAATGAAATTTAATTACGAAATGCAGAACTTCTAAAACCGTGTTTTTATTACAGAGGAGTTGTGGCAGTGACAATGGATTTACTGAAAATGGATATCAATCAATGTCCAGATAAATTTTATGTTCCAAATGCTTTTAAAGACACCCATAAGTGTGATAAGAAGACATCTTACGTAAGTAGTATATAATGTACTTTGTAATTTTCCTTTCTTTGAAAGTAATTTGTATTGGAGTGCCTCTGGAAATTGATGGGTTATTGAAATTTAATATTAAGAATCACTGTACTCTTACTTCGTGTATTTACAGTACGGGCAGCGTATAAGTGACTCTGACAGTTCTCTTGCCATGTGCTGTGGTCTGTCATGTGACATGCTCTGAAGCAATCAGCTTGCAAGGATTTGTTACTTTCTCACAGCCAGCGTTCAGCGTTGCTGCTGATCTGACTCACACAAGTCGCGGAGGCGATAAGCTTCGGCTTTGGCGAAAGTTACAAACATTATATCAAGACATGTCGTAGCCTGTCAGTAATTGTTAATGTTTTGAGATTTAATTTATCTGTAATGCAGGTGGTGCCATGTGTGTAGTAATGCTTGGCAACAGTGCATCGAACTGTCAGAGTCGCTTACACGCTGCTGGTACTATAGTGTTAAAAAATTTCAAAACAATGACTTAGTAAATTTCTCGATAATTTTTGCTGGGGAGATAAAGTGAGATGCTGAAAATTGTGACAATATTTCGGAAATTCAGATTATTATTGATTTAGCATGTTCATCATTGAAAATATTATCCAACTTGCCTACCCATGTGAAAGCTCTCACATTTGAGTATCCTACCCCACCTCCTTTCCCACCACATCTGTAAGAAAGAGAGAAATAAGTTGGTAAAGTATGTTTTAATAGAATTTGAGATGCTGCTCACCCCACCTATTCCAGAAATTGGGGGTACTCAGGAAGAGGAAAACCTCAAAATATGTTTTAGATGGCCCCAGAAGATATATTGTGCAGTTTGTCACCTCATAAAATTCTTTTTTCTGTCATCTTTGTTAAAGACTGGTTGGATGTTAGAGCTGCAAAAGATGTGTATACTACTGAAATAGTGATTTTGTTGCTGTTCATTCTGAAAAGATTTTTGATTTCTTAGATGTTAATGTAAGTTAGTTCAGAGTAACAATAATTTTTTAATTATTTCAGGTGCATGTGAGATAATTTTAAACATAATTTTAGTTGTTTGATTCAGGTAAAGAAAGAAAGGTATGTTTTAATCATACATGTACCGTTTCAATTTGTGCAAATGGTTGTGGCTGCAACTGCTTGATTTTAGAGTTGTGGTTTTGGATTATACTCGAGGTATAGATCACCTTGTGAAGTGTCGAGCAAGACTAAGGGGGCATGCATTCTTTTGATATCATCTAAATTGTCATTATATTGTAATAGTGAAGCAGGTATCTGTTTTTTGGCTCTTTGTTGCCATGTTTTGCCCTGCATCGAAATGGTACTCAGAAATTGTTAATGTCTATTTGTACAGTACTTAAATTTTGTTACACTTAATTTATATTATACTGATAATCTATTGCTTTTAAATTTACAATTGGATTCGTTTACATTATTTTCATTTTAATATTCAAAATGGAATGATAGTACAATAAATCAAAATGGTGAAATAATGTTTTGTTTAATTTTTTCCAGTGTGTTCCAATTCTTGGTCGTGAGTTTGAAACAGGAGGATACAAGTGTGAATGCCTCCAAGGTTATGAATATCCATTTGAAAACCCAATAACTTACTTTGATGGACAGCTTGTTGAGGCTGAGTTTTCAAATATAGTGCAAGATAAAGAGACAAGGTACTGAACGTTGCAAGTATGTTCACTTGAGTATTTGTTTACATATGTTATAACTTAATCATTTTTATTACAATTGTTTTTCAGATATGACATGTTCAAATGTCGTCTAGCCGGAGCTGCAAGTGTGCAGAGTAATTTAGTAATTTTATTTAGTATGATATTAACTCTTTGGATGCTACATAAATGAGTATTATTTCTCACTTTTGCTAACAAAACATGTTGTGTATCCAAGAGTCATTTTCCAGAGAATATTCTGACTGCGTTAATAGAGTATGTTTTATACAAGAAATATTGTTTATTCTAAACTTTAAAAAATGTGAGTGAAAAGGTAATGAAAGGTTTGTGCCTGGAGGAGGCTGCATTATATTTCAAGTGCATCAGAAATCTAAACATTGTTCAGTTTTCCTATATTTCTCATATATTGCATATTATAAAAATCATCTTTGATTTTTTTAAACAAATATGAATATAGCTATATATTATAGGAAGATTTTTTTTAAAGCATTTGAATGGAAAATTAATAAAAACATTTATAGAACGACGTATTCAGTAAAGACGTGAATCATCTGAGTAAAACTGCTTATTCTGAATTTCATCTAGGGAAGGAATCACAGAACAATGCTGTAAAAGATGCACCTGAACTGTTTATCAGGTAACGAGAAGGATTGCTGTGTAAGCTTATAATTAATTGTGATATGCATCTCATTTTCTAATTATTTCTACAAATGGGGAGAAGCATTGCAATATTTTCAGTGAAATTATAATGGAATTAGTAACATATGCAATCAAGCCTCCATCACACCTTTGCTTGAGCCAGTGAATCAGGGGGGCTTTTGAAGTTGAAGATCAATGAGTTAGGAAATTGTATGCCAAGATATTGTAAATGTTGATTTTATGTTTTAAGCTGTATATTAATATTTTTAGGAGTTTATTGCATTCCTACTATTCAGTAATTATAATTTGTTTCTATAGTTTTTTATCGTATGTAAGAATTTACATGTTCATGCATTTTGTTCAGAATAAGCTTTTAATTTACAAAATAATACTCCCATTAAAAACACATTTCAAGATCTGAACTTTGATACATGAATCTTCAAGAAGCTTGAGAATTAGACTTAGATTTAGAAGAGAAGAGAAAAAGTGTGTTTACAGGCAATATCTTGACCATTTAAATTAATTGATATAGAAGATCGTATATTTTTATTAGTATTGGATTAATCTAGTCGGGCTGTTATTTTCAACTATTCCATTTTTAATCACTTAATATTTCAAGGATGAATACTTAAGAGTCAAGGTATGTGTGTCAGTTGAAGCATTAAAGACAATATTCTATGGAATAAAGTGTAGAGTAATGTCTGTCTCAATAGGAATATATTTATATATAAAAACAAAACACACAACCAGACATAATTTCAGATCTTGGCCTACATCACTAAAAAATTCATTTACATATTTAGAAATGCACAAAAATGACAAACTGTAAGTTCTATGGAACGTTATCAAAATTGCATTTACTCTCTGTGATAGAATGCAATGATTACTTCTGAACTCAGGATTTTTTAGTGCTTTGTGTGTGGCAGCCTAGTTTCCAAATAACTGAGATTTGGAAAGAAAGGGAAAAACTATTTCTTCCTGATTAAATCAACTGATTGTTTGCTATGAACTATGGTATCAAGAACAGGGATGAGGTACATCTAAACACAGGTGTTTCTTATTTGAATTACATGTCAACGACATGCTTATTGAGTGTGTGGATTTGCACAAAAAAATCAGAGTATATTACATGTAATTAAATTTCTCACAAGACCTTGTAAAAGACTTTTTTGAGAAAGTTGGTGTGAACAGTGTTCAAGAATCACTATCACCTTTTCAGAGAACACTAAGCATGAATTCAACTGTGTAATGAAGGTCATTCACATAAAATATTGAACCTACAAAAACTTTTTTTTGTATGAATTGGAATTGCATTTTTTTTCCTAATGAAGTAAGATGATGTGTCCATTTAGAGAATGTAATTAATAATGTTTCTTCCTAAGCCAAAACTAGAAATTCACTATCTTAAAATTTATCAGGTTGACTTTCAGAAGCTTATTAATACTTCTTTCGGAGATAAGATAAAAAGTCAACCTTTAGTTAATAATTCATGTTTGTTTTTAATTATGTTCTGTTTGAAGGATGTCTTGTCACTGGAAGAGAATTTTGTAACTTGTGTGTATTTTTACTAAAGCATTTTTGGATGATTGTATTTTTATATAACATTGATGGTTTTGCTCTTGTGAGATTTGAAACCGTCTCTTTAATAGGTGTGTTACTGGATCAAACACCATCAATAATCTCATCTATGAAATAAGTTTGTAAACTATTTCAGGAATATATGTATTATTCTTTTATATTTGATATATTTTATAGTGTATTAGTGCAAATATGCATGAGAATGGATATGAAAGTTCTTATCAAGCAATTCCCCGTAATGTTTTACAAGACAGTGGAAAACTTCACTTGTGTCTCCGTCCACTAATGAAAGCAGCTGAGTTTCCTTCCGTCCATTTCTGCAGCTGGTTATTTTACAAAAAAATTATTTTACTTGTTCTGTTGTATTGTTGAAAATTTATGAAGAGAAATGTTGATTTTTTTTATAAGGTTTTACTTTTGACATCATTTCTAATATTAAGTTGAAATATTAATAAACATGTTCCACGATTTACTATGAGATCAAACATATTGCTATTTTAACTTAATTTTTGTAATGAAGATGCATTTTTCAACCTAAAATTTAATACAGTGATTGAAATAAATGCAGCTGTAAAACATGATGTATAATTGATAGTACAAATAAAAACTTTTCCAAAGCCTGTGTTCTTTTTTAACTTAAACAATGGATTATAAAATGAATCCATGAATTATTGACCATGTTACTTTCAATTTTGGAAGAGCTTTGCTATAATAAATGTACCTAGCTACTGAAAGTGGCATTTTCACTTAAAAAATAAGTTGGACAATTGAACCATTGAAACTCAAGTTAATATATATTCATAAAAAAATTATGTGAATTAGTGTAATAAATAGTAAATAATGAGCTACAACATGTTTTCATTACTTTGGAGAAGCCCGAAGATTATTTTCCACAGAGATGTCATTTATAATTAGATGATTTGATTGTTTTATTTTTTGTATTGATACCGAGGAATTTGTGTATATAAAATGGATGCGAAAGGTGACAAAAAGGACAAGTTAAGCAACATGAAAGCAGAACCAATCAACTAATTAAATTATGGAATAATTCTTAATGCAACAATTTCTAAATACTTAATACAATGATTTGTATCAATTCTCAAATTTACTGTTTTGTTTCTCTACAGAAGTTATGTTCTGGGAATTTCAATTCAGCAATGGTCCAACGTATTTTAATGCCAAAATTACATTCATAAGTAAAATTTATTTGAAAATAGAGCTGGGAAGCTTTTCTTACTTCTTTCTTGTATTTAATTTGTTTCATTCAATAAATTAGTTACCATAATGCAAAACTGATGAGAAATTGAATGCTTTATTTTTGTTACTAAAGAAAAAAATGGTTCATGTCATTTAATTCTCAGATTAGAATCACAGATATTTCTTGAGAACCTTGTTTTCAATCACACTACACTACACTTTGAAAACTACCGAATTTGGCTTCTCACAACTGTCAAACTTTAACATCCTACCACCTTACTTTTTTAATTTGCATTCACACTTTCAGTTTTTCTTTAGGTAGAATGTGGTACATTTTGTGTTCAGTTTATTCACTGAAGATTTTGTGGTCTAACGAAAGTAGATAAGATGGCTATAACAAGCCTCCAATATTCACAAATACCTTGAAGTGATACAATTCAGTGGAAAAAGAAATATATCCACACAGATAGCACTATAAACAATAAAATAAAATAAACAGTTAACAAAACACACACATAAATTTTAGAAAAAATTATCAATGCATCAACAACTGTCATTGTTTAACATTATAATTTAGCCATGTGTACTCCTGATTGTAATAGAAAAATATTTCCATGGAAACAAAATGTTTTCATGTTAAGTTTCATTATTGTAAAAGAAATGAATATTAGGAAAATTGGTGCCATTGAAAATAATCAGGAAACTGATACTTGTCTGAGAATTCCAGCTTTTTCTTTGTATTTTAGGAGTTTACATGACATATTTCAGTCACATTGCTGTTGAATTTATTTTATTTTATTGGAAATCAACATGAAATACATATACTTTGTATAGCAATAGCAAATAATTATGCAAAATTACCACTGAATGACTGAATTAATCAATAAAAAAAAGTTTTGCTTATCTACATTGAAGGAAAAAGGATCTGGTTTCACAAACAAATAAAAATTAGATCAATAATTCTTGAAAATTTAATGCCCATTATCTGGAAGTTATGTACATATTGTAATTTCTAAAAGTTTTCATACAAACTATCAAAAACAACATATTGGACCTCCTATTGTAAAAATAGATCATCAAATTTGATTAATAACTACAGTACCAAACTAAGATAAACACTCATGAAGCAATTGCTTTATCCTTCTGAATGTAATTATAATTTATAAATCTAGTTCCCTGGACAAGTTGAGCAGAAGTATTTGTAAAATGGCAAGCAAATAGCAATAAGTTTCGTGGTTGCACTTTCCATGCAAATCTCATGAACATACAGGAGTACAATGTCAATGCTAGAACAAACAGAAAGCACAACATTAAAACAAGTTATATCATATAAATTTTGTATCATCTTCAATGATATTAACATTATTTATAAAAAATTTTATGCATCAATAATGCAACAATTAAGAAAAAATGTCATAATTATATACAGGAATTGAATAAAAAGGGAATAATATTTTCGCCAACTGCTACTTAATTAATACAAATAAATGAAAATCTAAAATATTTTTAAAAACTAGAAAATTTATTAAACCTGTCGTCATTTTTCCACTTATCATTTCCGGAGATTTTTGTGTATCAGCAATGGCAGCAAGTGGAATACCCCAATTTGCAACAGGTCCCCAAAAATGTGTACTGGAAAAAGAAATGGGCATTCATAGTTTTTATACTCTTCCTTGGAGAACAGTGTCTCTTATCTTCCTGATGTTCATACATATTAATTTCTCTTATTCTAGTATCATAGAATTGCAAAATTATCGAATGGTATATGAAAATGCAGGAGCTGATGTCACCTCTGTGAGGCTAAAACACTGTTCTCGTTCCCCTTCATCCATGGCGACTGTCTTGTTTTGTTGTTGTTTTTTGCGAGAAGAGTACATATTTTGCACAAAGTCTGCAACAAATATTTAACCGGGATGAATATGCATGCTCTAGAAAAATGTATATCTTACCTCATAAGATAATCACGAAACTCTTTGCTTTTAAGATGCTCTACTCCTTTTTGCATTAATCTAGCTGCCATCTTTTCAGGTACTTTCGAAATGGTTTTAAAAACTAAAAAAATCTTAAAATATACACAGATAAAACGAAATAACGAGCTTCCAGTGAATACACTAAATTATCTATTAGCTGCCATATCGCTGCCATATGGAAGCAGCTGATTTACGGCGCTACCACCTTATGGATCTTACATGTCATTCTTCGGTCATTTCGAATCATGTTTTCCATTCACAAGTTGGAATGTACCAAGAAAAACTGGTCTTCAGTCACACGAAAACTTTTTGTTGCATCTCAAGATTAAATCAGCTGAAAGTCGGGATTAGTTCTTAACTTTTCATTAAACGGGGATTTTCTGTTGTGCTTATACTGATTCATTATTGTCTACTTGATTTGCGCACGTGGAACACATGAAGCAGACACTGTGAGTTATCGATGTCCGGCGTGAACACCACGGTGCAAGATACGTAGATGTAGAACATCACAGTGTAGGATGTATTTCTTACACCATGACTATACTCTCCAAATTTAACATTAGAAGGAAACAGCATCTCTCAAGCACAGAAAACAAAATTTCTCGGAATCACCATACAATCCAACCTTAAATGGAACTCGCACCTATAAGATATTAATTCAAAATTGAGCAAACGTGATTATGCTCTTAGAATAATAATAAGAAACAGCCCCATTGAAACAGCTCAAACAGTGTACTTTGCACATGTGCTGTCTATTCTCAAATATGGAATAATATGGGGCCAAGCACCAGAGGCTAAGTAAACATTCAAAATACAAAAGAGTATCTTTCGAACAATAATAAACACAAAAAGAACAGAGTTCTGCAGGTCACAATTAAAAAAACTGAACATACTTCCACTGCTTTGTATATTTATTTATGAAGTTTTCATGTTTGTAAAGAAAAATCTAGTAAACAACGACACCGTACAAATTTAACTCTAGCTTACATTCCTATAACACAAGACAGGCATGTAGCCTTCATCAACCAATGTGCACAAGCACATTATACCAAAAGGATACATTCTTTTCAGGTATACAATTCTTCAACAAATTACCAATACATCTGAGAAACATGACAGGTTTACACAACTTCAAGAATAAACTCCAACACTTCGTTGGACAATAACTTTTTTATAGCATTCAGGAATACCTCAATAACTAATATGAGCAATGTGATTTCAGATGCTGCAGTAGGACTAGATGTAGGAGTAGAAAAAATCAGGCCATAACCTACCTCCTCCTCCTCCTCCTCACCATTTCAAGATTTAAACAAGGAATATACTAATACTGTTAAATTATATGCAGTTGTTAATACTATAATTGTTATCATGTTCTGTTATTATTACTATTAGTATTGTCATTACAATTATATTATTGTTATTATTATTGTGGTTTATTATTATTATTATTATTATTATTATTATTATTATTATTATTATTATTATTATTATTATTATTATTATTATTATTATTATAAGTAGTAGCAGTAAAATCACTATACTAAGTAAATGTTATTTTAAAAATAAAACAGTACAAATCTCGAAATGTTAAATTATTTTAAATTAAATTAAATTTTGTTAAATGTTTAACTATTTTGCTATTAAAAATAATTATCTACTATATAATATCTTAAATATATCTGTAACAAGTATTGTAGTATAATCTCTAGGCCAATGACCCCATCTTGATCATTTTTTTTTTTTTTTGTCTTTTCCCCAGTCCTTTGAGCAAATGCTGAGATGGCCCCTTGTTTTGCTTTTGGACAAAAAATGTAACTTCACTCGCTGCACACAAGAAGATGTATACTCCCTCCATATACATCACATTTGACTCATCATACACGATTGTAATTGTATACGTAACTCAATAAATATTATTATTATTATTTATTTGATAACTTTATAGGAGAAGGTGAATTGACATAGTGGGAAGAGTGAATCCTTAGCTTTTGAACAAATCTATCCTGTGGTTATCTAGAGGTCACATTTTACCATATTTGCACAGTGATAATAAAAATAATTAAATAGTTTATAATATAATAATAATAATAATAATAATAATAATAATAATAATAATAATAATAATAATAATAATAATAATAATAATAATAAATAATACAATGTTAAACATTTCTGTTTATTACCGGATGAATTTTCAATTCACAATTTTACCATTTTAATAAGTTTCTTACAAATTATTTTATGTTAGTTGCAATACTGTACATATTGTTACCAGAATTATAAATTTGGAACCACTTACTAGACATAGGAAATGCAGCAGGGACAAGCATTTTCTTCATGTGGTCCACAGTTCCATTTGAGCTCACCATTTGAAGATTAAGTACAGCACAAAATAGGCTAAACAAATCAACTGAGTTGAATGGTTCAATAGTATAATTTTTCTTTATGTTAGGCCCATATACCATGAAGAAAGGAAGCATGTCTTTTAATCTGTTATCATATCTATACATACATTTTTAATCCTATGAAAATAAAACATTTATTGCAGTAAAAATTATGTGACAAACACTCATTAAAAGTACTCATAATTTCTTCTGAAAACTTCATACCTGATACAGCAGAAATATTAAGTACCTACCAAGATATTTCAAACACAACACAATTTTATCTATTCTACACACTTTTTTTCTTATTTTAATCAATAATAAAAAAGTATTGTAATCAATTGCAATCCACCAAAATTTTTGACTTTCTATTTAATTATTTTACTCTTATTCTTACATAATTTCTGTGCAAAACTTTTATTATGTGCAACCCCATGACAATGGTGTGACTCCAATCCTCCCTTCTATACTCTTAACTTGTAAACACATAAATTAATCAACAAACTTAAATATTCTCAATATTATAAAATTTTTAATTTTTTATTTGTCTTTCTAACTAACTCCCCTCGTCAAAGAAAATACATATTTTGCAAACTGATGTTACTTGCCCCTATGGGATCATGAGTTTACAGTAATTATTAGCTGAAGTTGGATATTTTTTGGGAAATACAAATACATGAAATGGAAAGGCAGCAATCCATTTCACCAGTAACAGAATATTTGTAACATTTTATCCCAATTGTTGAAAATCAAACATTGTAGCTCCCTTGAAATTTAATATTTCAAAAACAACATAACACAATAAAAAATATAACACTTTTAAAATAAATCTTTACATCTCTCTTTCATCGAATCAAATATATTCATTAAGTATGACAATGAATAAACCTAACACTGTGTGCATGCCCTTATCTTACCATTAACAAAAGCATTAGTTGATTTTCATACAAGGTCTATGAAGTTCGAACACTTTCCTGTATGATGATCTTCATGGAAAATGATCAACAATGACAATTTCCTCCTTATGACAATCATCCACCTACAATGACATAATCAAAATGAATTATAGACTCTACATCAAAACAGAATTTATTATCCAACAGCAAGAACACAAAGAAAGGTAATGTGGTTGGCTCAGACCATATATATTTGTTTGTAACAACCAACACTAAAGATACTCGACTATGTACGTCTGGGTTAAGTGAGAATTGCTTCGTAATGTCCTGGGAGTATTCTAGGGTATGTGTAATTGTATCTAATTCGAAAAATAATTTTAAATGTTAAATCCATTTCTTCTTCATTCTACTATGCTATTTCACATGTTTTCTCCCTAGCCAGTCCTCAAGCTAATTTCCGATTGTTTCAAGTTTTTCTTTCTAAAAAATCTGCTGTTTTTCGAAAAAAAAAACTTCCTTTTTACTTTCTCATATATGGAGTAATATACGTAGTATAGAGAAAGTTATGTAATGCTGCGCGAAAAAACGGCGAATTTTCGGCAGAAAAAATCATTGCCGGGTCCTGATAACGAGAAATTGAATAAATCCAGTTGCTAAATTAAGAGAAAAAATCCTTTAACATATGGTGTAGCTAGAATCCCTGTTTTGTGGGTCCTCGATGCCGAAAAACCGTCCGGCCGGCCGGCCGTTAACGGCTAACTGAATTTTCGAAAAGCGAAAAAGTTTGAATTTTTTCCGACGTTTTATTACAACTATAATGTACAACTAATTTGTTGTCCATAAATAGTTGTTTCATTAAGGTGATGTTCATTATTTTGAAAATTTTAGTAGTTTTCGTGCAATCGTGCGTGCAATATTTACAATTTTAAAAATAACAAAAACAATATTTTCTCATAAAAGGCTCCAAATTCTTTCTTCAAATTTTTGGTAGGGATAGTACCAAATGTACCCTAAACGATGACACAAACGCCATATTGCTGTATTCTTTTGTTTCTTAAAAAATTACAAAAAAATAATTTTTTTCTCGTGTCTCTCAGGCCGGTAATATTTACGTTAGATGTCATTTCTTCGCTTTAATATATTTATTAATACATGTGCTTTGAGTAATGTCATATACAGTTTATCGAAAAGTCAATGGTGAAATGAGCTCAAATTTGCGCATTTTCAGAAACGCTCAAACGCCATTTTCTCAAAAATGACTCAAAATTTTTCTTCAAATTTTTTCAATCGATAGTGCTAATTGTACTGTTTAATATGGCGTAAAGTTAATTTTGATGTATTCGTTTGTTTTTTTTCCAAAATTAAAAAAATTGATTTTTTTAAAATATCTCACACGTCATTAATATACACATATTCAGCGATGTGTATACATTATTGCATTTGTGAGTAGAAGTGCTTCCAATGACTTCAAATGAAGTTTTTCGAAAACTCAATAGATTCCTGTAAAACAGAGCTTCAATTATTGCATTTACAGTGACGCTGAATGCCCATTTTCTTAGAAATGGCTCCAAATTTCTCAATGACAATTGCCATTTATGACGAGGTTTTACTCTTCTTTAATATTCTTAAAATAATATTGCGGTTCTAGAATTAGGAAACAGAAAAGCTGCAAAAATTTCAAAATAATGTAACTCGGGCACGCTGGCCAGAGGATGGGGCAAGACCGTAAAGCCAGTCCACCCCAAGGAAATTAGAAAACTTTACTACGAGAAAGTCTGTGCCATTCTGTAGCTCCACTAGTTACTTTCTCGTAAACGTAAGTATATACGGAGTAATATACGTAGTTATGTAATGCTGCGCGAAAAAACTGCGAACTTACGGCAGAAAAGAATTCATTCCCGGGACCCAATAACGAGAATGTGGATAAATCTAGTTAAAAGATACAAGCGTAGTTATAAGGTAAAAGGTATTTGCATGGACTAGCCTTGCCATCATGCAAAGCAAGAAGCACGGAACACCAAACGGCAAGAAGTATGCACTACGTCGTAACATCCATGGAGGAATCACGGTGTATAAGATATATTTCTTACACCGTGGTGAACACTAATAACGTCTTGCAGTATCACGAAGTATGCAGTTCTGTATACTTTGTGTGCAGTATAGTAGGTCTCTGAGCGTTTGATTTCCTCACCAGTGTCGCGTGCCCAGAATATGCAACATCCTTGCAGTTCAGTCTGTAGGCGAGAGACGAGTCAAACAGCGCGGGCGGTTGAACCATGCCTTGCGTTTCTACGCGAACGTGAGGACAAGGGGAGACGAGGGGAAGGGTCGGGCTGGCCGGCGGGCCGGCCAGTGACTTTTCGATGTCGCAAATGAGCGCATCTTCGCAAGTCACAGCGCTCTCTCCTAACTCGCGGCGTCCGTGAGGCAACGAGGCAAGGACGACGCCAGAGAGAGAGGGGTGAAAAGTGAAAACGCAGAAGCGAGTTGAGGCAGTTATCTGTCATTAACCCACATCCTCACCTACTGACCGTCTGCTCCCGCGGACTTCTCTTGCTTATGCTCCTTCACCGTTGCGCAACCTTTTTTTTACACCTCAAACAACGACGGGAATTTCCTTCTTCGTCTCTCCCAAGCCTCGATTTCACTTTCACCAGCAGCGGCGTCTCCCGAGGTTTACATGCTCCTTTTGGAACGTTTTCCGACCCCGCGTAGCAAGTACCCCTGTCGGGTCGGCGCGGCGGGCGGATTTGAAAGCGGGTGCGTGCGATGTTCCCACACATCACGAGGAGTCGTTGGCTGTCGTGCGGGCGGGGAGGGGAAGAGGGGAGGGGTCGATGCGTTCGGAGGTGAGCTGGCGCGCAGAGGTCGCCGGGTGAGGGAAAGGCGCTAGTCAGGCTCCTTTCTAAAGGAGTTTCGCAATGCATAATGCAGACCGTCTTTCTCTGTTTCAAAAACGCTAAAGAAGAGCTTGCGAATGTGGGTCGCAGTGCGCAAAGTCTGAATCTTACAGAGCCGGGAAGGAAAGAGAGTGTACATTCTCTGGCCTGTTTCTTTTTTAAATTTTATTTTATTTTATTTTTTTCTTTCTGGGAGATGAGGCAGGTAAATTGGGACGAATAGACAACAACAATTTTAACGGTGGCGAATGTATTTTTTATTTTTCTATTCTTTTCCTATAAAAAGCTTTATACAAGTAAAAAAAAGTTTGTTTCCAACAACTCTTCGTTGCTTAGCTTACATTGTATAAAAAAAACATGTATTAAATCTCTGACCCGTTTGCTCCAATGTCTTTTCTTCAGCTCTCCGTGATCTTCGATGTTGTTCGGGTTGACGATGGTAAGTGTCTGTGGCTTCGTGTTTAAAGTTCTTTAGTTTCTCCGCCGATCTCACTAGGCGAATGTGATGGGGAGGGGTAGCGCTGGGGGCGGAGCGGGAGGCCGCCCCGAGAGGGGGGGCGGCGGAGTGGCGAGGGGGGCCGTGCCCGGGCGAGCGGCGGACCCGGGCGCGGAGGGCGGCCCCGCGCTCCGCCCGCGCCTAAAGGACGAGGGAAGGGGTGAGCGTCTTAGTAGGACGGGGCGCCGTAGGACGATGACGGGGCGCCGTAGGATGAGGCGGGAGCGTAGTTGTAGCCACCACCGCTGCCGTATGTGGTCTGCCTGTACTGGGCCACCTGGATGGCCTGCTGGGTGTTACCCAGCTCGATGCCGACGACGCGGTAGTGCGTGGAGGGCACGCCGTACTGGGTGGACGGGACGCCGTACTGCGTGGACGGCGCGCCGTAGCTGCTGGAGATGCCGCCGCCACCGCCTCCGCCGGACGCCGCGGCGTTGGCCTCCTCGCGGAGCAAGATCTGGCGGATCTTCTGCAGCAGCTCGGCGTCGACGTATTGGCCCTCGCTGGTGGAGTAGCCCACGGCCTCCTGCACGTAGCCGCCGCCGCCACCGCCGAAGCCGCCGCCGCCGCTGTAGCCACCGCCACCGAAGCCGCCGCCGCCGCTGTAGCCGCCGGACGGTCTCGAGTAGCTGTAGCCGCTGGGCGGTTCCGCGGTGGCGCAGGCTGCCAACGCAGCCACTACGCACTGCCAAAGAAAGAAATCCGTTAGCGTTGCGCCCAAGGAGAAACCCTCACTTCGTGGCTCACCCAGTCTCACTTCTGTTTCACACCGATGCTCTTTTCGTTCGACTCAACACAAGCGTCTTTCCCTTCTGCTGGGTGTTCTTTTGTGAGTCGCGACCCAGAAGCGATCACAGAACACTTTACAGTGCAGAAGCACAGACAGTGAGCTTAGGGAAGACATGTCTTAAGTTGAACTCAAAGAGCATCTTGTGGATCTGACTTGAATATAATCCTACGTCGTTCCCTCTGGTATCATTCTCCGAAAATGCGATACTACCTTCAGATCATTTTAGTCTTAAAGAAGATTCCATCTTTTTTCGAAAGGAAATGCCTGCGTTTCAGGTCAGGGAATGATAAGACACATTCCCTCAGAAAGGGACAAAATTGTCTATCTTATACGTAAGGCGTTCTTGGGTGAAAGAACCAGATCTAATATGATATATTTAAAAGTTCAAGTGAATTTGACTGAGACTGGATGTTCTAGAAGTGTGTTATAAAATTAATCTCCTTAATAGTTCCCTTCATTGTCGAGAGTCTGTAAAATTTTATTGCTCTTAAGTGAAACAATTTTCATAAGATTCTTAAAATTTAAAGGACTACTGGTGTAATTTAGTAGCTCAATGTTTTCCTCGGGCACATTGATGAAATATTCCAAATTCTATTATCTCGTTTTCAGATTGCTTTTTGTCAGAAGAGATGATTCAATATTGACAAAACTTACTGTCATGGAACAAGTCGAAGAATGTTGAATACCTGAGCTCTAACATGACGCATAAGTAAGTTTTTTCTTATCAAAGAACATTTTAATTTTGATATATTATTACAATGTGACCATTTTATACATGTTTTCCATTCCTTTTCCGTTTCAGCCTTTACTTATATTTTAGTTCGAATTATAAGATCATAGAATTTTGACAATGAACGTCGTTCCTTCGTCTGATAATTTATTTAAATAATTTACGAACATGTTTGCTTTATCTAGCCGAGGAAATATGGTCTCTTGCAATTTAAATTTGCAACGACTTTATGTCCTATTTTCCTTCAAACGCAACCTGTATCCTCCGAGAATCCGAAAGAGATGCGTCTTTTCGACCACGGGCAGACTGGTTGCTACGGCCTCAACGCGGCACAAGTCCGAAAGAGCACACTTCTTCGGAAGAATTTTGTTCACAAGTGCACCGCAGCAGCTTCTCCAGCGAAGCGAACCGAAGGCCCCAACGGCAGGGCGGATCGTGTCGCGTTCTCCGAGACACCGGCTCGAGTCTCCGGAGGAGCCCTGGGCGTTCACTGATCACTGGGCGGCGCGGGCCGGCGCCCAACCGCTGCTCTGCACTCGCCGTTGCTTACCAGTGCGAGGGTCTTCATAGTGCTTGGTCTCGCTCCGGGTGGATGCTACGGAGAGCTGTGAAGCCAACTGATGCTTCCAGAAGCCCACGCGGGCCTTTTATATCAAAATCTGTTTTGGTGACGTCACCGCCAGGGGAAATGTGCGGCGCGGCGCGGGAGCCTGTTGGGAGTTGTTATTCAGCGCCGGGGAGAGATGGTAAGCGCTCGTGGGAGGGGGCATCGCTGGCCGCGCTTCCTACACCTCCCGCTGCCATCTCGCCGAGGGAGAGAGAGAGAGGGAGCGAAAGACAGAGGAGGAGGTGGTGGGAGAGAATGAAAGAAAAAGTGGAACTCTTGTACCGGCTCCATGGAAAGTAGGATTCTCCTCTCCATATGCCGCAGCCGCAGCCAGGAGAGCGGCGCCACCGCCGCCGCCGCCACCGCCGCCGCCGCCGGAGGCCGCTGGGGGTGATGGGGCCGTCAGAAATCCTGCGGGGCCGCGTGGGGTCGAATCGACAGGCGCAAGGGCACCTGTGCTTCCTTACCAGCGCACCCTCGATCTCCCCGACGTCCAACCGCAATCCGTGCCGCGCGCGGAGACCCCAACGCGGGGACGAGCGCGCAACCCAGGTCTTCGGACTTGCACTCGCACGTCCAAGGAAATCCCGGATCAAATGAACTAACTGTATTTGTCGCAGACGACTTGGTCCTAAACAACGCCAGAGCTAGGCAATTTTGGACCTCTGGCAAAAATGAAATTCAGAACCTTCCAGGAAACTCAGGGGGAAAATTGAAAAAAGTGTATATCTACGCTATATTTTCAATAAAAATGTTATGAAGTACTATTTAACAAATTCGTTAAAGGTCTCAAATTAATTGATATATTTTTTTCATTTACAGACTACTTCAACGCAACATGTAGAAACATGGTAATAATGTTTAGAATTCTGTTTTTGTAACTTTTATTTTTAACTAATAAAATACAAGTTTACATTTTAATTTAACTAATTTAATTTAATTTTTTAATTAATTTAATTACATTTTAAATTAATTACATTGTAATTCATAAAAAAAATATTTTTCATGTCTCCCTTTTTCAAGCCCTTTGATTCTCAGTGCGATTCAATTAAATAAAGTATATTTCTTACGTTATATTATTTTTGAATAAATTATCAACATCTATATTCGACACCTACCGGAGTTCTGTCTATATATACTAGCATATAATCTTCGGGTACATCCGAATAATATACTATTGAGATATAGCCACTTCAGGATAAATTCAAGTGTTATAATGCTAGTTTATTTTATTAATCATATTTGTTTCTCTCGGGCCCATAGATTCTACTTTCCAACATAAAGGCATTTGAGGAAGTAGGAAGAAGCTACTAAGGATTACACACTCTCAACATCTCGTCGTTAAAAGTCACAATGCATTGTTAATGTTTCGGCCAGTTTTGATTTTATTCGTTATTGTCATCATAATAATTGTAATCATAGTCATTAACAAGTAAGGTTTAATAAGGTTAATAAAATTTTTATGATTTCTTCCTTTCGAGTCAGTACTTCCTTAGTCACTAAGGTACTCCTAATCTTAATTTTATGACATTCTCTAAATAATCCAGTAACCTATTCTTTGTAAATATTTCATTTCATTACATGGCATTTTTAATTAGGGAATATATTAATATATAAATAAATGATCCTGTCCGTCTGATTTTCAGCAAAAAACAGGAGGACTACTAGGTGTATTCCAATATATTTTCCCCGTTGATTGGAACCTTTATTTCAGAAGGTTTTTTGGTGCGGAGCATGGTGAAGCAGGGAGGGCGGGGTGGTGACGGGAGGGTGAGGGGGGCCGAGTCGGAACGTAGAGGGGTGGACCGGGGAGAGGTCGAGAGGGAATGTAAATGAAATTACTTCCACTTCACACTATTAATTTAATTATTTATTTTCCTGTATATGTGATTATTGGGACAGATAAGTACGTGGGTAATGCGGGTTATTTCAAGCGGCTAATTAATTTAAACAATTTATTAGAATTAATGACTATTGAAAAGATTTAAAACGATCAATAAAAGTAGGCGTCTACTTTTCACCATGAAGGAAAGAAATTATGTGTACAGCAAAGAAGGCATATATTTATTAAATCCATAATTATTACAAGTCACTTTTATCTATTTACTTTGCTTTAACTACCAGTGTTCACAGACACTCCAGTTAACAAATCAGTTGTTAATTTCGATACAATTCTACTTAAAAAAGACCAAATAAAATACACATGTTCTTGAACAGCTCACCTAGGTAAAACCCTTTCAGTATCCCTCATAACAGCGACATCAAAAATCTTGAGAAGTTACACAAACAACCAGTGATGCTACAACAGAATATACTTTCTGTCATTGTTTGTAACTTGCAATTTTTGAAAATTCAGAAAATTTAACGAAAGTCGGATATGTACTATTTTTATAAGCGTACTTTGTTCTAAATAATGAAAAAATTAAAGAAAGAATTTTGAGCTATTTTTGAGAAAATTTTTGTAAATGACGGGGTTTCATGTAATGTACCAGAAAAAATCAAAATATCCTTTTCAAATTCAGAAAATCACTATTGATGAAAATTCTCCTTACAGTTTAGACAGACGGATAGATGTTTTGGCGTAAACCAATATTTTGAAGTTAAGGACCCACAATACGTGAATTCTGATTGCACAACGTATTTGAAGAAATTATTTACTACATAAGGGAGAAAGGAGAATAAATTACCGGCATCAGGGTCGCACAATGCAAGATTTTTGTCGAAACGTCGCTATTTCTCGCTGCAATATTACAATACTCTCTCCATACTACTACGTAAGTAGTATGCGAGAAAGTAAAATTGGGCGTAGTATTGTTTTATTTGTTCATAAACATGATTGCTAATAATTAGTTTGAATGCTTATTTTGCAACTAGCTGAATCCTTGGGATTACATCACATAAAAGGAAGAGCTGAAGAAAAGTCAAAACAGAAAAGTACTATACGGAAAATAAAAACACTGAAAAATGTTGTTTTTTGTTTTTCAGTACTTTTTTTCCAAGTCTTATGAAATGAGGGACGTTTACAAATTCTGGAACAATACAATCTGTGAACACACAATCGAACATGATAATGAAAAGCTAATTGAAATGTTTTACATTTACCAAGATATGCACATGTAAGTTGCGGTGAACCTTAGAGGAAATCCAGCTCTCTACCTCAAACGTAATGCACATAGGCGTGCGTGCAGGCAGCAGTGACCTCCCTGAAAATTTTCGAAAGGGGCCTTTTAGCCCTAAGTAATAAATCATTTTATTTCTGCAAATAAGCTCAATTCCTGATTTTTCCCTTTGTTAAGCTGACAATTCGGGGGAACTGATACACATTTTTGGAAAAGGCGCTCCAAACCAACTGGTAACTGTACATGGTCCAACAAATAATTCAATTGTGTCATTTAGTTCTATTTATTAAGTTAGTTGTATCATTTAAGTTAGACTTTCATTCCCCTCATAATACATTTTATTTATTTACGAGTAGAGTGTGTCTAGATCCGGAGGTCCGGGATTCAATTCCCCGCCGATCCTGGGGAATTTTTGCTTTAGGACTGGGTCTGGAACTGGTGCCTAATAGATTCGCTGGAGGCCAGTAGACGTGCTTAAGATAAAGATTTGTAATATAATAACAAAGCACTGTAAAATACAATGAAAGAAAATGACAGTATTGTATTACAAAATGGACTAATTACATGAAAAATAATAATATTAGTCACGTAATCTTAATCTGGTTTATACAAAATAGATTTTCTTCCCTTTCCACAAGGATTGAATATGCAGAAAGTGCGGGCCACACCGGGTACTTTGCTAGTATTTAATAGAATGGAGAAGGGAGCCCAGAAATGTAGTTGCCTCCCCCTTTTGCTTTAGCCCCCGTACGCCTGTGGTAAAATATTACATATTATTATAATCACTGTGTTTTTTGTTTAAAAAAACATGTGTCCGACGATTGCCCGACACTGTATTTACTTACACTGCATTTAATATTTGAATTTAAAAACAGTCAATCTTCGAACTTGGAAATGCGCGACATACCGAAATTGTTCCTCCTCTTAATGTTATTTCTCAACAATTACTTAGATTATTAAAAAAGTGCACGACGAATTTAAAAATTTACAATTACAAATTTACAAAACATCCAAACCTTCAGAAACAATTTGGCTGATAAATCGGTTGGAAAGTTGGACCCATTTTAAAATTCCGAGCAGCTAGAATTCACGCCGAAAATAAGGTATGTGAGGGATGTATATTTGCAGCCTATTCACTGTACTTATCATAATTTAATCAACAATATATATCATTGTTCGTTTTCTGAAAATGCGTGAGTGTAAGAACAGTAATTCGTGGTTTAGTTTTTCTTCCTTCAAAGCTCAGCACTACGCAAACATCACGTGGATGCAGTGTGAACATCAAGGGAATGGTGCTCAGCTGTCTAGAGAGTGCCGCTGCTTAATTTTTACATTTTTATGAATTGGTAACTTGATCACTTGGTAATTTTCCATTTTTTGTGAATTACGTCATTCAATTGAGGGATAAATTGCATTGGGAAAGAAATCTCTAGATTCATATTGGAGGTGTAGGACAGTTTAGAAAATGAATTTGAATTAGCTAAACCATTATGGTTACAATGTACGAAAGAAATACGTGTAGAAAAGTCACAACAGAGAAGTACAATATATACGCTATACGAAAAAAGTAAATCCTCTCTAGATTATTGTTTCATGTCATTCACTACTTACTCTCTGAGACTAAAGGAATGAGTGAGGTTCACAAATTCAGAAACAATAAATTACTAATCGCATCATCACAGAGCTAAACATTTTTATGAAAATGTAATTGAAATGTGTTATATTTTCCAAGATCTGGGCACGTAGATGTGGACATTTGTTGCAGTGAACTATAGCATTAAATACTGACATCAATCTTAATTTAAAAACGTAATGCATTACACCTCGCTCTAAACCATCAAATGCTTTCAGTAGCCCTATAGCAACACGCAAGAATAAATAGCGCCGAGAACAAACGTCAGCAAATAAGCATTCATTCTATTAATTTTAAGATATTATTAAAACTGAGTGTTTATTTTCTAATAAATCAGTTAATAGCAGCTGGCGATAAAAACTTTCATGTAAAAATAGAACATTTCATGTAAAGCAAAAATTACTAAATTTACTTAAGTAGAACGCTCAATTTTCTTTCTAAACGAATATCCTTAGTGTTTTAAATATAAAGATGTTTGTAATTTTTTAAATGTAAGAGTTTTTAATGAAAATCAAAACTATACCTTACACCTTCTTCTATTCCAGCAAAGAATTTTCAGCTACTCATATTTTGCAGAAAATTTTGAAAGTGACACAAGGGCATCGGGTACTCCAAAATTAAAATATCTCAATGATATCCTAAACGGCCCAACTAGATCATATCCTAACATACTACTTACCAAATTTCAGCTCAAAAGTTTCTAAAATGAAAGAGTTATGGAGACACATCTATCCATCCACATAGGCGTGCGCAGTCTAAAATAAGAGGGAAGACCAACAACATTTGTCCCCCCCCCCGGGGAACCTTTTTTCATTATACTTTGTTTACATGTGTCATATTTTACTAAAAATTAAAACTGGCTCACGGAGATTGAAGTTATAACTTAAATGATGAATGTGTGTATTTGGCATTTTCGGTCGTTTGTCCGACTTTGTCCGGTTAGCTAAAAGTGACACATACCTGGGCTTAGTTTTGTTCTCACGCTTGGCTGGTAAGAGGTCATGTGACGAACATGACGTATTCTCTTCAACACAACTAACAAACTACGCTTGCTTGAGCTTTTCTTCCGTCTAACAGCTACAGAAACTGATACGATTTTAAAGGAAAGTTACAACTATAATTTTGCTCCGATGGGAATCGAACCCCGAATCGCATAATAATATAAGTAATAAATGAAATTGTTTTTATGTTGAGCCATTTACAGGATTGCCATGTGTTGGAGAGCCTCTTCCTCAAATGAAAAGTACCAATTACCAAAATTGTGAGCTTAAAAATGGGGAAAATCAGGAATTGATCTTATTTATGAGAATAAAATGTTTTCTCACATACGGCTGCAGGGCTCCTTTGAACTTTGAGTCACGGCCCTCCTGATCTCCCCTGTGCGGACGCCATTGTCCATCCAAACATCCGAATTTTCGGGTACATAATTACGTGTATCACAACACCACCTGCACTAGTCTTAACTATCTTTGTGACCATCAGCACAAGTAGACCTTATTCCTGACGTATGTGAAAAGTTACAGCTCCAAAGAAGCTTCTTCATAAATTTTAAAATAAATTTAAAAAATAAACTTATTAAAAATCTGAGATAGTATTGTTGACGTGATTTTAATACTTTTCTTGCTATCATCGTTTCACTAATTACATCCACATACTACAATGTTTTCTCGTGCTAGAGAACAAAATTAATATTAAAGTTTTCTTAATTAAAATTAGAGAATAAAAATAAAAAATGTAACAGATGCACTTCCACAAAATCTTTGAGAATATGGATTCTCGTTTCCTTGGAATGACAAGTTATGTTATTGAGTTAATTCCGTATACATAAAAAATGACGCAAGTAAAATGTGAGAGTAAGAGTAATTGCAGATACTTTGATATATCAAGAAGTTAACTAAAACTAAATGTGGGTGACAATTTTTGCAGATACAAATCAAGTTTATATTCACCCAACTCAACATGTGTGTGCCGATGTGAAAAAGACTTCAAACACTATTGATGGTATTTAGTATCTCAAGACATCTTTAAGAAAATGTAGTGCTCAATAACTCATCTCTGGCAGCGTTACTTTAAGTGGTAAATTTATGAATAGTTGGAGAAATGATTCAGCACTTAATTCTTTATCTCTAGGTTCGATTTGATTATTTCGTTATCTCTACCTTTGTGCGTATACGCTTTATTTACAGAAAAGCATGCAAGAGGTAGCGTAGTCCTTACTCCCGTCGTTGCTTTCGTAATCCTGGCAACGACTTCCTCCATCGCTGTCTTCTCTTCCGCTCCCCGTTGCTCTACCGTTCCGTCGCTGTCGACGGCTGAGTTTAGTTCAGGGCCAGAATTGCCGTTGTCTCCGTAGCGATTCTAGGGTTCGAGACCCCATGACAGTAAGGTTTTTTTACGCTAGCTCCTTAGCTAGATCGAATTTAGTCGCTGTCTGGATGAGAATTCTAGAGGTCGGCTAGTCTGATCTGTAGTTTTTCGTGGTTTCTCCGATCAAAACAAAGTGGAGCAATACCTTAACAAACGGGCCACGGACCACGCATGATTTTTCCTTCCTCTTCCTCATCCTATCCTCTCCCTTCGCTCACACACACACGCTTAAATTTACATGCAATACACTTCCTCATGAATCGGAAGACAAGTCGGGAACTTAGAACTTGCCCTGCTGGGGCGATACCTTGCCGAGGAAGATACCTGAGAGGAAATACCCGCATGCTGACGTTGTCGGCGCCGGATCTTGCCATCCAGCCTGGTGGGGGGGGGGGGAGAACCGCCACCTCCAAGAATAAAACATCCACTCTACTAACGGGACTAATGTCTATAGCGGCTGACATACCCGAAAACATCATTCAAAACATCCGTCGCTGCCATTGCTCCCCGTCGCCCCAACACTTCCACCGTCCCTTTACCCGCATCACCTCTCATGGCTCACATCGCCCTCGTCACCTCCATCACCTCCTTGCGCTTTCTTCACTCCTCGTTTCTTATCCCCTTCTTAGGAGGAGAAGAGAATTCTAGCGCCTGGCTGCTCTCATTGGTAGTTTTCCATGGATTCTCCGATCAATTTCAAGCGAATGCAGTAGCAGTACCCTAAAAAACGGGCCACGGACTACGCGCGATCTTTCCTTCTTCTTCCTTGTCATATCCTCACCTCTTACTTACACACACACTTACATGCAATGCGCAACCACTCATGCCGGGATACCCCAGTAGGGAGCTTAGAGCTTGTTCCGGCTGGGGCGGTGCCCCGCTGGTGGGAAAACTTCGCAAGCCGATGGATAGGTCGGCGCCGGATCTCGCCATCCAGCGGGGGAAAATCATCGCCACCTCCCGCGATAAGAACGAGCACTACACTTACGGGACCAATGACCTTTTAATTGACGCACTCGGAACAACTAATCAATTTATCAAACCCTTCGTACCCTCGAGACATCTTGTACCACCAGTCATGTGTATTCTAGATATATTACTGTTGCGAATTGAAACTAGCGGTGCTACAACAGTACGAATCAGTAACGGTTACGTGAAAACTATATCACGGCATTTTCTGTACATATTAACACGTCTCAGCTATCACTTGTAAAACTCATTACCGATCGTACTGCATTAGACGCGAAAATTTAGTTCACTTAAAGCTATTACATCAACACAAATTTGACGATCCAAAATTATGTTCCATTCACTCAGAAACACCGCCCGACTACGAGAAGTTTTTTCTCAGAGTTTGTATTAGCCGCGTCGCGGCGTACCCGTAGTTTTATAACAACCTGATAACTCCTCAAAGCTTCCAACAAAAGTGCGGAAAATTCGAATTTCCAATGTCGCACATTTGCAAAAATTACGCGAAACTGCTAATATTTTCAAAAAATTATATATGACTTTATTTAATGATCTAATTTTGAAGAACACTTTTCATTAAGTAAAAAATCCTAAGCATCACTATTGTAGTTTTGTAATGTTGTTGTTTTTGCAATTTACATGGAGTTTGTCGAAAAAAATTTACTACGGAGAGTTCGCCGAAATTGGGACCAGCACCACTATCTTTACCGTTATTTGATAAAGACGAGAGGAAAGAACTTGGAGTCGTATTGGAGGATATGTTTTTCAAAAAAATTGTATTAACTTTCAGAAGAAATCACATGAAAACTTCTCATTTTATCAACAAATTGTGCAAGATTTTTTAAAATATTGTTTTAAAACAAATTTAATTTAAAACAAAAATATCTTTATCTTCAATATTGTACTTTTACAATGTTAATTTTTTGAAAAATTCAAAAATGCAGTTTGCTGAAAATGGGATGAGCATCAGTTTTTGTTCCGTAGATCATTAAATAAAAAAAATTGGAGCTATTTTTGAGACAATTACTTCTGTAAAAGTTCCCTATGTTTCACGCAAAATTAAGCTAAAACT
This sequence comes from Teleogryllus occipitalis, assembly GCA_011170035.1. Lineage (NCBI taxonomy): Eukaryota > Metazoa > Arthropoda > Insecta > Orthoptera > Gryllidae > Teleogryllus > Teleogryllus occipitalis. Next base: position 115,289 of record BLKR01001929.1, read on the forward strand.
ATTCATATTTGCGAAATTTCTTTCATGACGTTATCTCAGGATCTGTCTTAAAAAAATAATTCTTTAGGAAAATAACTTCAATATTGTTGTATGAAGACGGCGAAAAAATGTTGAACTTTTGCAATTTAAAAAAAACACGGATTTTAATGCATGTGAGTCCGGTGACATTTTTAAGTTACTTGTGCTATCCGAGGAAAAAGTTTAATAAAAAATTTGGTGTCAATTTGTAGAAAATTTTGAAAATGTTGAGGCTTCATGTTAAGTTTTCCTCAGAAGCAAAATATCCGTTCCAAACTTGCAGAGCCTCGAGTTCATTCAGATCAATCAGGCAATATCAACTTTGGAGAAAATAATCTGATCGGTTTAGGCGCTAGCGTTATCCACAAACATACACTTTTTGCCGATTTTTCTGTGTCAAGGGTTCACAAAACATGGATTCTGACTGCATAATATGTTAGATGAAATAATTTTCTTCGTGTAGGAGTAAGATTTATTCACATTCTCTTTACCAGGACCGGAAAAAAAGTTCTGTCGAAAAATCGCCGTTTCATTCCCGGAGCAGTACAATTCTTTCTCCATACTGCGTAGTGTGCGAGAAACTACAAAGAAAGGTAGTAGTGGATTCTACACATAATTGTATTAGTCAGAGAAATACAGTAAATTCGTTAACTATGTATCATGTAATAATTCAACACTTTGCACTCCTACGTAAGAATACTTTTTTTCACTTGCGTTAACCAATTAACCAATGACTGTAGAAAGGTCTGCCATATCCTATACCTACTCTCTCACGACTCCGCATTTCATTTCATGACGTAAATCACCGGCGAATGTCGACGACACTTAAAAACACGAAACAGGATCTTTTCCTTTTATTAATTTTCTCCGGCGCAGAAGCTCCTGCTCGCCCGCGCTACTGTTGCGTGGCCTTTGTTGTGTAAATGGCGAGGAGCGCCGAGCGCTAACGAAGGGGCGCCGAGAGGCCCGGAGCCCGCGCGGGAGCGCACAATGGGCGCGCTAACTGAATTTGCATGGCAATGAGACGACGCCGCTTGCGAAAATGAGCACTGAGGAATGGGACCACTTAACGATTACATACGAACTTTTCGTAACTTATGGAATTTGTGGCGTGTGAAATTCCACGAAGACCTTTGATTTCCATTCGTTCAATATTGTTGTATTTACTTGGAATCGATTGATTCGTTAGTGTTTTCAGGCGCGTCAACTGCTAAGATAATTTGTCCCGTAACTGTGGTGAATGTTTTATTGCGGGGGGGGCAGGAGGTGATCTCCCGCTGGATGGAGAGATCCGGCGCCGACTAATTGTCTGTTCGCAGGGCCCAAACCAGTTATCTCCCATATCTTCCACCAGTCGAGACAAGCACTAAGCTCCCGAGATGTGTGATAGTGTGATGCATGCAAGTGTAAATGTGTGTAAGTAAGAGGTGAGAATAGGTCAAGGAAGAGTAAGGAAATAGTGTGCGCGGCCCGTGGCTCGTTTGTTAGGGTACTGCTTCGGCATTCACCTGGTGTTGATGATTTGCCTGGTAGAGAAACCACGAAAAACTACCGATCAGAGCAGCCAGCCGCTAGAATTCTCCTACACACGTCAACTGAATTAGACCGAGCTATGTAGCTAGTGTCGAAAATCCTACCACCGTTAGGACCTCGAGTCCTAGAACCTTCAGGTCACAGGCACTGCAGAGACATCAATTGATGCCCTGAGCCATCTAAGTGCTTTGATCGAACTCGAAGACATTAATTTTCAGGAAATGCGCACATTATGTACTGGTGTTTTCCCCATTATGATTACATTGATTTTACTTTTCCAAATACTTATTTTAGTACATGTCAATAGTTGCAATAAGACGTAAACATGTAACATTATGTTCTCAGTTTCATGCTATTTAAGTCGTTCGTAAGGACGCCGATTGAATGTCACGAATACTTATGTTCCGTAGAAGAGATTGTGAAAAATTAATATTATGTCATCGTGTAAAGAATTAGGCGATGTCATTACTTCTGCCCAAGCAAATGTCGGAATAGGTAACACTCTTGAACACAGGTACAGGGCTTGGAATTCCGTTCTAGACATCGACTGAAGAGTAAAAAATCTAGTATAGAGAGAATCTGTAAAAGCAGTACTGAAATACCGAACTAATTGATAAGATATTTCGAAGAAATGTAATGACTGATGAGTATATTTTGTTAATTTTTTTTTAATTGCCTGTATTTCACGCAAATTTAGTTAAACTATTCATATTTTGAAACAGTTTTCCATGAAATTTAAATATTTTCTTTTGAAGAACAGATTTATTTAGAAGAAAATCTCTATCTTCAATATTGTAGTTGTAGGAAGACGCTGAAAATAATTTAAACTTTTGCAATTTACGAAAATGCAGATATTTCAACGAAAACCGGACTCATGCCATTTTTATGCCCGTATTTGTTCTATTCGATGAAAAAATTTCACCCAAACATTTGGAACCATTTTTGAGAAAAAATTGAAAAGTCCTTATGGCTTCGTGTAAAGTACCCCAACAATTAAAATGTCCGTTTCAAATTCAAGGGGCCGTGAGATCAGCCAGATGATTTGGGGAAAATCTGCTTTGGTGAAAATTTTGCGTACGGTTTAAACGCTAGCATTGTTTACAGACGGATTTATACGGAGACGTTTTGGGGTAAACCAGCTTTTCGCTCTCAAACACCCACAAAACATGGATTCTGACTACACAATGTACCAGAAGAAGTAATTTACTGTATTATCGGCATTCTCGGTATCACGGACTTAAAATACAATTTTTCTTCCAAAAAACCGTCGTTTTCTGCTGCAGCATTTCATAACTTGCTCTTGAGTACGTATGAAGTACGTAAGAAAGTACAAATTAAGTCAATAGAAGATTTGTTCAAGAAATAGATTACAATGATGTGTACTTCTTGCAAAACCGTTGAGGAACTCCTGCTCAGAATAGGTTATTTGTAAAGTCTCATTTTCTGTAGCTGACTGTTAAGCGTTCCCAGTACTTCTCAAAGCGTAATTACCTCTTCCACTAGCTCTGTTCCAATAGCCGCACCGTCCACATCGCGTTATGGGTCCGTCCGCTGCAAAAAAGCAGGCGCACGCGCTGGGAACGCTGTTGTAAACGCGGGTGATGACGGGTGCCGTAACAATGTACTGCATGTCTTGCATTTGAATACAATGTTCCTCGGCGGCGGGGGGGGGGGGGGGAGGGCAGTAGACTGCACAACGGCTGCGGACGCGGGAAGCTCGATGTGTGTTCGCATTACGCACGGCCGACGCAACGGCAAGCGGCAGGCCTCCGAATTTCTCTCGTGTCCTAATCCGCCACGCGTGACGCAAGGCCGTGATACGTTCAAAATACATAGTAGCGGTTGACCCCTCGACCCGCGCGCACGTCGCGGTCGCCATGCTAATGAGCCGACGCGACGCGACGCTCCGCGCTGCTGTTGCACGGAGTTGTTGCACAGCGTGGCCCCGCGACGGTCGCACGCTGCACCCACGCCTTCCCGCTTCTGACCAAAGCCAGGCACATTTTTTGTGCAAATGAATGGGGTCGTAGGTTCGAGATCTGGCGGTGGCGGATTTTCGACACCTAAGTAGCAGGGACAGAGGACGCGACGGTCAGGAAAGTAATTTCGGAAACCGGTTGGTTCAGTCACAATATAATTGAAAATGCGTCACCCCGCAACACCTTTTGCTGTTACACGCAGAAGTTGCACACAGTAGGTGCACGTTCCCTGTAGAGAGTTCTCCATTTCTATTCAATCGATGTAATTTTATTAATATACTATTTGTTATTTATTACAAAATTTTGAATTTATAACAAACTTATCTCAAATCATGTAACTATATTATTACCAGGTGAAGTACCTGACGTTTGCCAAGCTTTTATTTATCACAGTTCTATTTATACTCATCTTTATTTAATATTTATAATAATCTTATTTATAACAATCTTTATCAAAAAATTTGCGGTTGTTGTTGACTGTTATAAAATTGTAAATTGTAAACTGTTTGTATACAATTAGACACCGAACTACCATCTACAGAGAAATAATATTTATCTGGAATAGTTGTATAGTTTTATATAAACAGTTGTATAGTTTAAAAAGTGTAAATATACCTGTTACAAGATATATACTTTAGCTTCTGGGCAAATGGCCCCATTTCGATCAGGTTTTTCGTCCAGTTTCCCTGATCCATCGACCAAATGCTGAGATGACACTTTGTTTTGCTTCTGGACATAAATGTAGCTTCACTAAATGCAGATTTAATTGATCTATCCTTTTGCTAGTTGTAGCAGAGGAGAGCAGAAAGTTTGGGTTGATATATAAAACCGGAAGTGTGGGAATGAATACTATAAAATCAAATCTGTGGTTCCGTTACCGATGCAAATATGTTTTCTATGACAGGGTAGTGAAAATTTCTAGTTTTTTAAATGTTGCTGACATCGCCTTGTTTGGTACTTTTATTCATGGTTCAACTATTTATAAGAAAAGGGTGAGGAAGAGAGTCTGGAGCTCAAAAAAACCTACGCAGATTATCCTTCTCCCACATTCATCACATACATTTTGTTTTAGTTTGAAGAAAATAAATAAAATCAAATTAAATCAAATGGATATGAAGAGTCATGAATTATACATTGTGACATACCGATATGTCACATGCAAATAAACAAACATTTATTTGTAGACTATATGGTGGAACATGCATTAGAATATATCACGAGAGCAAAGGCTTAGCAACGACCGGGAATAAACAATGTAGTTTTTGTTTTTTGTAAATGCATTAGGAGGTGGCTGCATGCCGAAAGTAGAAAATTTGGGATTGGGCGAGGAAGTTTAGACGATCGAAAGGTCAGCTACACCAAAATGTAACGAACGTATGGATTGGCTGAGTGAGAGAAGGACGGTCAAATGTTATGAAAAAAAGAAGATATGTCTTCGAGGGGGAATTAAGCAGGAAGATTCATTCTGACCGGCATCGCGTGTCTGAACTGATCGTAGGTTCGTGAGAGGGAGCGAGTGTAGTGCAGATAGTCAGAGTCGGGTTATCAGATCGTGAAATTTTAAGGACAGTAAATGATATTGCAGATATTGCATGTGGAAGTAATATTGATGCATAAATTGGGACTTTGTCGGGAGTGGTAATCGAGTTATAGATTTCGGGACTATGTCATAGGACGTAATCGGGGCTGATAATTTTGATAGTTTGAGACCAGTTTGGATAGGAGCAGAAGAGGATTTCTTGGGACTTTGGACTACGGCAAGCTCGCAAGATATTTCGACTGATTTATACGAGGGACATCAACGAAGAATAGATAAGTTAACCGCGGTATAAAACTGTACTATTTCAGATTCCCAGCTGCGCTGTATAGTCTGCGGATCCTATAATCCATTATAAAGGTAATAAGGATTATAATATATCGTGACCCATTGACCCAGATAGCTGGACGCTAAGATCTTTGTAAGATATTAATGTGGAGAAAATTTTGAATATCTCAACATAGTATAACCCATTCTATCTACAGAGTAAAATGGAAGTGCTTTTTCGCCCCTCCCCACCCCACCCCGCCCCCTCTGCACCGCCCAGCATTGCCCCTGTCTACCTCGCCCCATCCTTCTCCGTCCCACCCTGTTTCGTCTTTTCTGTCCCACTTCGTCCAGTCCCGACCATGCCTGCCCGCATCCCCCTGTTCCGCTCCTTCGATCTATGACGATTGCATTTGACATATATCAACTTTCATTCTATTAGAACGAAATGTAATCCAAAAAACCCTGATGAAATTAAACGCCTTAAGTTCAAAATTGAGAAAAACGCAAAAGTTAATATTTCAATTCGAAATTCGCAATACATAATATAGAGTTGCAACAACAGTGCAACCCGCCTGTGAAACGTAACCAGACATTGATCCAGTGGGCACTTGTTCCATTTATCATTCGTAACATTTGGGGAGCCGACCTGGATGGCCGAGGTGGCTAAGAGCGAGTTCCAATTCAGCTCTTCGGTCCGAAGGCTCGCGGGTTCGAGTCCCGCCTTGAGCATGGCTGTTTGTCCCTTGACTTTGTGTGTGTTGTCGCGGAGGGCCTCGCGTTCTGCTGACCCCAGATCGGAGGATCCCGCAAGTGTTTGTCTAGTGTATGGTCGAATATGCGTCCCTTCGGGACGTAAAGGGCAACCGGCTGTCGGCTGGATAAAAGCCCTAGGGGAAAAAATAACATCATGGGGAAATATGATTACTCAGTCATTTTTATATGCTTTAGAGTGATGCTATAAAGCAAAACATTCTGGAATGAACGTTCTAAACAATGTTGAATACCGTTAACATTAAAATATGCTCTACTTAAATTCATATTTATTATTTCATGTTTTGAACAAGTGTTTTTATTAAGCACTAATTAAACATAAATTTTGTTAAGCGTTTTAAGCGCACCGTGCAAGTTTCATTATTTGATTACCAAATCCTTTTACTCAAAACTATTATTTAAAATATATTTCCAAAACTTTTTTCTGGCTTAAACGTTGTAATTTCTGTTATTTGTTGAAATTAAAAAATAACTCGTATATTTTCTTGATACAACTTTCACATTTTTAATTTTTCCGGAGGGGAGGCTACGTTGCAGCATTGTCCCAGGCCCAAAATTGTCTAGTTCCGGCACTGATTACTTCCTACATCAACATAATCATGATCGTCGTCATATTTCAACACAAACGCATAACTGTAGAGGATCGACGACGGCCATGTTGAGTTTCCTAGCGTTCTACTTCCGTTCAACCCGAAAAAACTACCGTATGATAAAAATTTGTACAAAACAATAATTCTGTAGGAACGTGGATGCTTAGTTCAAAATTATTTTTAGTGGGTGACAAAGTAATGTCGCGGATTTCTCCTGACCTATTCGGGAGGGGGCGGTATTTTTGCATCGGGTCGCAAGAGTACCGCGAAGATCTGTTGCGTTGCACAGCTTGTTCTTTTGCTGCCCACTTAACCGCTTCCTCAGGCACTGCAGCGAACGGGTCGTTTCCGTTGTTTGTCAACAGAGCGTGGCGAAATGGCTCTTGCGCTCACTAACGCAGTTTCGATGCAACGGGCTGACTCCGAGTGAAGTAGCTCCAGCAGACACATAGCTAAAGCGTGTGACAGGCGAACGATTTGGAAATCAACCGCCCTGGCAACAAATTAATTTAAGGGGCCTTTTAAGAAATACGTACAACGCGCGCAAGTTTTCTTGATATTCCACAGCGGGGGGTGCGGGGAGAGGAGGGTTCTGGCTACGTCACAGCTTAAAAGGGCGTACCAACTGTGGGTATGAACTGAACGCGCCTAAGCGTCCCACGAGAAATGCGACAATTATTTTGAAAGTACGAGGCGGTTGTTGCCAGCATTGTAAATTGATACGTGCCGTTCCGAGTCGAACCTAAGTATCTCAACGGGCCGTGCTTTCCAGCGCTGGGTGATGACTAGGGAGCTCATGTATTAAAAAGCTTGCGCGAGCAATACACACGGGGACTGGATGTTGGCCACTGCTACAGAGTTCTACGGCGGGTGTAGGGAGACATGAAATGAATGTTTCAATTAGTTTATACTTTTAAGAGCTTTTTTATACTTTAAAGATGCTATTCATATTTTTAATTGGAAAAAGTACTTATGCAGTGTCATATTAATCGTGCCAAGTTATTATACATCCACACATAAAGTCCAAAGAAGTGGTGGGATGCTTTTTTCAGAAAATGCATTATAATGATTTTTTTAAATGGTTAAATTCAGTGAGAGTTTTTCTTATATGAAATATATTTAAAAAATATATCTTTAAAAATGTTTCGCATGATTTTCTAAAGAAACGAAAAGTTTTTGCGTAATTTGAACTTGAAGTTAAAGCAAATTATAAAGAAACATTTTCTCAACAACCGCTCAAAAAAAAATTTCTTCAATTTTTTTCCACGTGTAGAAGAAGAGACGCTTAAAGAACGGCGTAGATCTCATTTTCGTTGAACTCTTCGAATTTTCGAAAATGTTAAATTTAGAAGTAATGCGAAAAGTATGTGGGAGATGTGGCAACATTAGGTTCTAAACCATACACTTATCAAGGTAGTACTTACTTGTTGTTCCTAATCAGATTCGCAAATTTAGATATATTGTAGAACCTTAGCTTTCACCTTGTGACTATCTGAAAATCAAGAGACCGCATCCAGAATATATACCACAATCATGCATTTGAAAAGCGGCACGTGAATTACAATTATTATCTGTTTGAGGACTCAACGTGTACGTTAGCCGAAAGTATGAATAAAGAACTCAGGACAGCTGAACTGAATGGTTCAAGGTCTTATCAATAACGTTTAACAGCTGGGCATGAGTTGACGTATCTTGAAGCCAGTCAATAGAGTGGCTATTAATATTCAATTCAGAAAATGATATTCAATGACAGTCTCGTTTATTGCCTAAGAGATTGAGGAGTGCCGACTGATTATATTGTGGGCAAATCGTTTCTGATCGTATCTTTACTTAAGCATTAGTTCACGAATTCGTATGTACGAACATATAACCTTGCGTTTGATATGTCAATGTGTACTTTACTGCAGATTATGTATTTGCAACTGAATAAACCACAACAAAATTTTAATTTTCTTCGTACAAACAGGTATTGTAGTTGAACGTTAGTTGGTGGCTTTGCAATGAATTTGGTACCTAAGATTAAATGAGTTTTTTAATTAAATATGTCCTAAATTATTTATTCATTCTTTTGACAAATTTATTAAATGGAATATCCATTGTTAAATGTATGTAGAGTACTGTATAATTGTTCTTTTTTATGGACTCACGATGCCTAAATTTATGTACCTCTTAGTACAGAAAAATGCATCCAACACACACAACCAAAAATTTCGTACAGTAATTATTACATTGCAAAACATGCTTGTTAGCAACATCGATCTTACAGAATATTGTTTTATCACATTTTAATATTTACTCTGCGTGGATACTTTCGAGTGCGCTTTTGCAAAGAGGTCGAAATCAATTCCAGAGTAACGAAACGTTACTCAAAGTCGCCACTAGTGAAAGACATCAAACATTGCATTTTACTTTGCGTTTATATAATTCGATATTAAAGAAAAATTGGTTTAATTATATTCTTTATATACTAAATTATTAACAATTTTAAAACATGAATGCCATCTTGTAATTGCAAGCCCAAAGATTTTTGACGTGGCAAGTCCATTTTGTAATTTGGTAACACTGAAGTCACGCTTTTCTGTTCATAGTCCCTTGCCTAGTTGCATAGTTGCATAGTTGCTTGTCACTGGAGAAGAGAGAATACAAGTTATGACAGACATCATCATGCTGAAAAAAAGGACGTTCGGAGATGACTGGGTAAGCAATTATACATTTGTTTAATGATAAGATTTTGAATTAAATGTGAATTTTTATCCGAAACAGACTGGTGACCAGCCGAGTTTAAAGTTTTTAAATGAATGCTGTACGTTAGTTGGGCGTGGTCACTCCGCTTCTGAGTGCCGAGGTAAAAGTCGAGAGGGCAAATGATTTATGTCTTATGATTTATATTTTTTCGCATAAACTGTTGAAAACCATACGTTGCATTGTCTCAAGTATGGCCATAAAACATTTTGGTTGTCATAAAACAAACATGGTCATAAAACATTTTGACATACAAATGCATCGAAATTATGCGATGGTCAAAATCAAGGTAATTTGAATTAAACTGTATATACTTTTATGTAAAAAAATATATTTGACGCATGTCGTTCGCATAGTCGCCACCAGCTCCTTCCAGTGATGTGGCCAAGAGGAAGTAAAGTTTCATCCTAATGAACTGTGAGGAACTGAACATGTCGGCTGGAAAGGAGCTGATTAAAATGTGAAGCCATGTTAATTACGTGAAGAAATTTACCTGGAGAGAAACCCAACTTTTACAAACTCAAACACTCATAGAGTTGGTGCCCAAGAAAAATTAAATCTTCGCAAAGACAAAGACGAAGTGCTTTACTATTAGAAGCAAATATCCACTTGTGTCAAATTAATAAAAAAAATGGGATACACGCTATTGAATTCTCAGCAAAACTACGACATGAAAACTTTTGCAACCCACGGAGACCACGCCCATAAGATAACATCCCCTTAAAGATGTTATATTTTATCATTAACGGCCCCAAACGTGGAATGGTTGTCACCTGGGAGAAAGTCCTTTACGATGCTGTGTTCGCCGCCACCTTCGGCATTGTGACCTTAACCCAGCGCTTTTGCCCCTCGCCTCTGCCCACTGTCCCAAAACTTGTGTAAAACTGAGTAATAAAAGGCGTATCCTCTATATTTTACGACCATAATTTATTTAAGACAAACATTTACAACGTTTTGTGACTATGTTCGTTACATGATCAAGTATACTAAAACAGAAATATAAAACAGCAAGATATTCACATGAAACAAACTATACGATATTCATATGACAAGGTTGATCTTATTTAAGAATATGTACAAATTTGGGGAGAACATTTAAAATGTCGAAAGTCGTACACTACAATTAAAATAAGTTAAAATATTAATAGTAAAAAGGTTAAAACATTCAAAAATCAAAAGATAAAAATTAAAAAAAGAAGTACGAAACAAAAGACTGAAAGAGACACTCACCTTTACAGTATAAAGACAGAATAGATTGATATTAAGATGTCACATGGTGTAACACAATCGTGTAAAATTTGTTTCTAATTTTGTGTGAGTCAAATGGAATTGTTGAAAAAGTGTCTGAAAAGATGTTACACACTGGAAATTTTCCATTTTATTGTGTATGTAACTTATGACAGTACCTTTTTTATCCTTATTCTTGACTTTTTCAGTGCCGTTTTAGGCGCCTAAAAGACGATATTTAATTGCCTAAACATACGATGTATAGTGATGATAAAAGATGTAGACAAAATTTTGCAACAGCGCGATATTATCATTAAATAATTCGTCAACATTGTATTCTTTTTCTACAATTCCTCTCTCTAAGATTAGACGCATACCGTTCCGGATGCATTACGAATAGGACCTGGTCGAACTCTCTCACCAAGAGAAGTAGAACATTTTGAAAATACGACAGACTTTTTTTTCAGGATCTAGCATTTTGTTTGTGATGTATGTGACAAATCGCCTATTATTCGTTGAGGAAGGTGCGTTAAAAGTTTTTTCGCATATTTTATCATTTCTTGAAGTTATAGATATTGGATTACATTTTAAAGACAATTTTATTATACATTGTTACCTTTCTTACCAATCTCTACCCCCATAATGCGTTCCTAATAATGAACTTCAGTGTAATGTAACCCCAATATTAATTTAAAAAATACAATTTTATATTATGTACAAGTTGACAATTGAATGTGAATGTTTCAAATGCATCCGAGATAGTCACAATTCATGCGCTAAACTAAATTGTTTCATTGTAGTCATTTCATCTGCAGTTTTCTCATCAGGTGTCTATTATTTGTTTTTTATTATGTCCAAAAAAGAATTTATTGAATATGTATTTAAGTAAGGAAATGCACCCCTCTCCCAAGAAAATGTTTGAACTAAATATTTTTAATTGAATTGCAATTTAATTTAGTGTACTTAAAGTTGAGAAAAATGATTAATTTTCTTTTTGTATAGTTTTTTTTTACTTTCTCGCCCTTACGAATGGAAGAAGAGAAAGTATTGTAATCGTAAACCGGCAAACGGAAATTTCCGTCAATAAAACTCTTATTGTCGGGCCCTTGTTATTATTATCTAATTTATTTCTTAAATAATTTTAGTTTCAGTTATACGTTTGCACTTGCTACGTACACTGACATTGAAATTCTCTCTTACATTGTTTTTTAACCAAGCCACTACTAGACGAGAACCAAATTGATCCCAAAGACACCCTTTTCAATATTTGTATCTGAAAACGAAACTTTGTCGAGTCTTTTATTATAATTTTTATAATCATAGCCAACCATAGAAACTTAACTAGTACGATAAAGTCTATGCCATTCAGAAGTATCACTAGTTACCATCACGTACTAAAATTCGTCAAATACAAAATATTACACACGTCTTAAGAATTGAATCCCCATAAAAAATTAGAAATAAGTATCATTGTGTGAAACAAATTGCGCAATAAACAATTTTTCCCTTTACAGTCCACGAAATAACGTTCTATCCTCGGAAGAACCTTCAGCCGCGTTCTGAAAACAGTTTGCTGGGGTCAGCGTTTTGACCTGTAGCCGTCTCCAGTTTGGCTCAATTGTTATTTGCACACCTTGTGGAGCATTCCTCAAAGCCCTAGCCTCCTCCTAGTAGATAACGTCTTCTCATGTGGACAGTTGAAATGCCAGCGACTGATGGAGTTGTTCTTCTGAGAGCGATTTTTTGTTTTTTCTGTTTTTTTGTTTTTTTGTTTTTTGAGAGGAAGGGAAGTGGCGCTCTTTTTCGTAATAAGCAATACTAATTTAATGTGGCATCGCGGACGCAGTAAACTATTTTAAAAGTTTCTTCATGAGATGAAAATTTCTAAATGCCATGCATAGCTTCAAATAAGTTCTTAGAGTCTGTGGCATTGAACATACCAAATTTATCGCAGTAGCTGATAATGTTATACTCCCGTTCACGAATTTCCAATACTCAATGACCTTGCATATTACCTCCATACGGGATATGAATTGGTAATATTGCAACAACAAAATTGTAATCGCCGTGAAAAATACTTGCAGATACGGATGATGCAAATAGTTAGAACTTACTATATCTACATTTTGTACCCTTTTCCCCCTAATATTCACAAAAATGGACATTTTTTGAATATTAGAACATAACAAATTTTGAAAATGTTCCATCGGTATCATATAAAGTACTTCTAAATTTTAGAGAATTATTTTCAACGTCGCAAGGCTTAGAGTCGAGGTATAGTGATCGGAGAATATTCTTTTTGGTGAAAAGCATAAGAATACTTCAGGCAGTAGTGTTGTTCACGGATGGACGAACGTTTTGAAATAACAAAATAGAATACCATTTTTCGGTATTAAGGGACACCAAATCCCTTATTTCCATTAAAATCTTGAAATTGATTTTCAGCAGATTTACGTACATTTAAACAAGAACGTAAAAATGTTCAAAATATAATAGTGTTACCGTTAAAATATTTATTTATTGGTGTTAACTTCTTAAATATATACTATGCTTACCAGACGATACGTAGATTTTTATAATAATATGATTTGTTTGAAGATGTACTGATTTTCCTTCCTGAAAAATTGTGAATTTCAGCTCCACTTCATCGTCAGATTATTTGGCTCTTATCTCTTATCTTGCTTCACGAGAAGGTATTAACTTACTAACGTATGAACCGCAAGGTAAACTAAATTGTCATATAACCTAGTATTCTTAGGGTGCGTTTTATGAGTATTTAAGTTGTTGACGAAGCTGCGGCCTTCGTCCTCCGCGGTTATCATAAAACAAACTTAGGTTTGCCCAACGCATAATTTCCCACGCGTAAGTGAAATAAATTTCACAATTTCTAAAGAAGATGTTTTAAATCCAAATGTGAGTCCCAACGACTTTATTACTTGCAAATCGAACACGTTTATAAATTCATCCCACTCTTAACTATGTTAATCATAAGTTATTCTAACACTTACTTCATTTATTTATGTTCCTTTTCTTTCTTTCTTTCTTTCTTTCTTTCTTTCTTTCTTTCTTTCTCTTTTTCTTTTTTTCTTTCTTCCTTCACTTTGATCATCAGACCCGCCATCATTGGGAGGCACATTAAGGGATTAAATGTTTATTCATTTAAATTCGGAAAGAAACAATACTGAATTACAGTCGAAAACCGCTTTGCGATCACATCCCTCATCTTCCAGCTTCAAACAATGATTGCGGATCGCATACTTTCGCTCGTGCGGGAGCAGGGGAGGCAGGAATGGAGGAAAGGCAATGACATTGCTTGAATTGAAGGAATTTGGAGCTTGTTATTGTTATAAAGAATCGAAATCTGGACTTAGCATTTCAATTAACTATTATCTCATTTACTTTCAGATACCATCTAAAAAATCATATTCAAAAAACCTGTTAATTTTTTATGTAATGTGGAAAATAGGTTTTGGTCTCAGGTTGTGAGATTGTTACTGATGTAAAAAAAATGTTTAAAACTTTTGTATGGCAACAACTGCTCATCAAGGATACTTGTAATAAAAAAAAGATTTTGGTCTTGTGAATAAAACTGTATTACCACCACTGCTGGTACCACAAACATGACTGTATTCAAATTTTCATCAGTATTGGATCAGACTTGTCAACAATTACACTAAAAAGCAGCTTGACAGTACGAATGTACAGAGTAGACAAAAATTCGTTAAAAGCAACAATTTAATGACTGATTATAATGTTCCAAAGTATAAATAATAAATTCATTAAGAAACATGATAAGTGTAACCGAAACATGTGAGAATTATAACCGAATATCCGCCCTGTCGTCTTTTAAAATCTCGTCTCCAGGGTTCACGCGAGTCTGTGAGCGCTCATTGGCTGCACTCGCAGGAGATGCGCGTCGTCCCGCCCTTCTCCTTGCGTGAGGCCGCCGCTGGAGGGAAGGGCGGCTGACCTTCCGTGGCCGCGCTCCTCTCTTCCGGGCTCCGCGCGCGCTCGCTTCCGTTTCCGCCTGCTCTGCCTGCACCGCCCTCTCATCCGCCGTCGTTACCACCTCCAACTTCACCTCCCCACCGCCACCGCCTCCATCTCCGCCACCGCCACAGCCTTCGCCTTCTCCGCCGCCGCCGCCGCCCCCGCCCCGCCCCCGCCCCCGCCCCAGCCACCGAACTCCACCGCCCCATCCTGCCCCCGCCCCGCCGCAGTCGTCATCTCCCGCCTCCACCCCCCAGTTCGAGAGCTCCACCTCCACCTCCGCCACCTCCACCACCTCCACCACATACCACCGCCAGCGACTCTCCTCGCCTCGGCCCCCACCCTCGCCGCTGTCACCGCCTCCGTGCCGCCTCCACCTCAACCACCGCCCGCTGCCATCATCAACACTGCCGCCACCGCCTGCCCCTCCGCCTCAGCCCCCACCCCCGCCGCTGTCGCCGCTTCCGTCACCGCCTCCACCTCAACCACTGCCATCATCACCACTTGCTCCACTGCCGCTACCACCGCCACCACCGCCACCACCGCCACCACCGCCAACACCGCCAACACCACTGCCGGACTCTCTGCGGGCGCCGCGCCGCCCGCTCTCTCTGCGAGCCGCTGCTGCCCCCGGGTGGGAAGGGAGAGGTAGTGCTGTTTGCGCTTCGCCATTGTCGAGCCGCGCGTTGCGCAGGCGTGAAGGAATGCCGCGCCGTGGAAGACGCTCGAGGCCGTCTCGCCGCCACCGCGCGCCCAACCTTCCCAAACTTGGCCACGGTATGGCCCATGTCAGACGCTCAAAGGGGTCAATACGCGCTCAGCTCATGCGACGAACCTTCTTCAAGCGTGTGTACGCGTGGCGAGTTCGACCGTTTCTCGAAGGCGTTTAAACCATTTGAGATATGGAAAAGCAACAACTCTGTAGCCTCTGGGTCCGCGTTCGAATCCCGACGGTGGCATATTGTTGACACTAGCTACTTACTAGATCGTATTCAGCCTGTGCCGAGAAAAGAGATCTAGCGGTTGGTTGCCCTGATCGGAGTTTTTCCGGGTTTCTCCTAATATTACCAGGCGAATGCCTAATTAACGAACCACGGAAAGCTCGCGATCTTTCCTTTCTCAACCTCGCCCCCTCCCTCCCTCCCTCCCCCTTTCTCTATTTACACTTACAAACTTTGCATTACAATACATGAGACTAGATGGAAGATGGACCCTGGGGGGGGGGGGAGCTGAAGGTGCTGGGGTCCCGTTAGAGGGAATAAATCCCTGAATGCCCCAGGAATATTTCGTGCTCTACAGTAACTAATGGTCGCTGGCAGTTGACACGCTCGGAAGCTAAAACAATCAAGCAATCGAAGACGTCCACAACGTCCAGTTTTGCCGTTCGATCGTATGGCATTGGCATATCGATCGTATGGCAACTGAGGCTCCTTTATCCCTTTCGGCTGACCCGTTGCCCCGGCTGAAGTCGCTGTTGTCTGAGCGAGTGCGCGCTGCTGCCTCAGCGGATCGTACTTGGAAATGGTTGCAGTCCCTGGCCATATTATTAGGAATCACCTGCAAAATTTAATAGATTTTGCCTTCCACTCGTTTTTAGGTTAAGCTTGTATCTCAATTAATATTTTTCAGTAGAGGCAACACTTTCGTGAACATGTGTCAGCAATTTTTTTCTGTGTCAACATGGGTCCTGTAAGAGGCGACATTGGTTTTATGAGTGAATACTTGCATGATTTCCTTGTGGAATAATTGTTTTATTTGCAATAAGTGCGAGTTGTTTCGGTACGTTTATCTCTAATTTAAAATTTTATCATAGATTTTCTCAATTTTATCGTTCTCGTTTCGTACTTTGGTATGTATTAACTTTGGTACTTTGGTATTAATAACTTTTTTGTGTAAATTAATCTTTACCTAAATTTCTTGTTTGTTTTGTGATGAGAAGCCCAAACAGCCTGCCTCCAAAGAAAAAAATAGAAATTAAAGGAATTAATAGAGTGCGAACCCCTTTCACAATAAGTTTTTCAAAAGGTTCGTTTCAGGACATCTATAACTAACATTATCAGGAAATTACAGAACGGCGAAATGTAGAAAATATAGAACAGACATGTTGATATGGTGACTGTATATCGGGAAACTGGACGAAAACACTGGCAACCGCCATCACGTATTCTGATGATTATCAGAAGCAGAGGAATTCCATGCGTGGGACTTTCACTCTCCATTTAATGATCATAAGACACTTTTGTGTGCAAGCCCCTCCACATCGAGTAATCCAACGCTGCCCATGGACAGGTAATCCCCACTCTCGACACGTAGCGGTTCGCGTTTACGAAAACATTACGCCAGGCGACGTACGACTCACCACGTAACAGACATGTAACATTTTTTGAGGATGCCTTCTTAGCTCAAAAGTGCTTTCGTACGCACACTCATCGTTTTTAATTATTATTTTTTCTTGAAATCTATACATGTTTAATAACATAATATGTAATAAATATATTTAAAAATATATTATGAGTGTAGATGTGTATGATAAACAACATGTTTCAATTTTTTAAGTTTTTCAAAATAAAATTTATAATTGTGCCTCGGGACTTCAACAGTTGTAAATACGCACCTGGTATGTGGGGTGGATTTGAAAAGGTTCCCGTTCGGTCTTCACGCGAGCGTAGTGGCCTCAGACTTCTCGCCAGCAACCTAGCGCTGACGTCTCTAAACGCCTTCCGAAAGCAATATACAGAGTTGTTCTAAAATATATGTAAGTTATAACAAGAGACCGGATTTTTATGTAATTACATATTTTTTGTTTTCCTACTTACCGTTCTCAAATTTGTAAACTGGGCGAATGGGCCCCGTCCTAACAGAATATTTCATTTTTTTCGTTACATATTTGGTACTATATTACATATTTGACATATTTTGGTATTTTCACAAAATATTTTTGATTATATTAATTTTCTTCAATTTTATTACGTATTTGTTATGAAAAGAAATATGTTTTAGAAAATTAGCATTTTTTCCTATATTATTACTGCGTGCTGTCTCCTCCGGGTACGCAATGTGAAGACGCGGGAGTCCCGCGCGTCTGCTTCAATTATCTCAGGGGCGGAAAGGGCGCATCAGGGACTGATCCGACTCATCTTCAAGTGTGAAAAGTATCATTCACGCCACGGTTCGTGACCTTTAACCTTACTTTTGGAGAAAAATATTTTGATCGCCGACGTTTAATGTTCAAGGAGAGTGCTTCACTTTGCAGTGATGTTTGCTGGTCGTAGATATCGCTAGTTTCTTGGATGTCTTCTGACAGGAAAACTAGTCCTGAATAGCAATAGATGAAGCTTTTACTACCGATCGGAAAGTTGTATGGTGCAAAGTGTGCATTAATTTATGCTCTTCAAATGATTTTTAAGAAGTTTGTATTATTTTTAAAATTTGTTAAGGACTTTTTTATAAATGTAATTTCGTATTATGTAAATGTGATTCATAATAAGTTAATTTTAATATTACATATTTAATCCCATTTTACATATTTATTACATATCCTTACTGTTTTCATTACATATTTATGTACATATTTTGACGTTTCATACTACATATTTTTCCGGTCTCTAGTTATAACCATCAATGTCGTAATCCACACCGGTATTTAGATCGAAAATGCTAAAAAGGTTCTTACTATCTGATTTATGTAATTGTAGTTCTAAAGTTATTAAGATTTGTTTATATCACGACGTGAGAAGTCATCTTTTGCCTTATCTTTGCAAATGCAAATCATGCCCCTTTCCTGCAACGCAGCATTCGAGGTTACGTGCAACGTTTTGTCACCGAAGTTCAGCAGCGGACTTTTCAACTCTATTCAGTAGAGACTTGCCTAAAAATTATGCACATTTTTGCATATTTTGTCGAACACTATACTCAATAAGGAATGGATAATGAGGCTGAGTGTAGAGAAGCACAGAGTTCTTAAACGACTCTGCTTAGTAATGGCATTTTATAGGAAATTTCGTAATTTTTGCATAATTAGAAGTCTTATATTTCGAAAAATAAGTTAGACGAAGTCAATTTATATTAGCTGTTGTAACTTTCTTTAGGGTACATCCCAGTGTCAAATGTTACATACCTTTCAGAGCCATCTGTGTATAAATTCCACGAACGCAGAGCCGTAACTCTAATTTTCTTCGTGAGTTTTCCAAAAAGGGACATTCGGTCAAAGAACACAGGGACATTCGATAAAAGAACTAACGTTGACCTTTTGACGTAACAGTTCACGAAAACTTTCACCTTAGGAAATGCTGACACATGTTCATCTCAACTAGAGGCGAATGCCCATGATACAATAAACCTATTTGCAATATAACTATTCATAATTTTATTTACATTATTTGCAGTTAACATAGTTTACAATTCACATTATTTCCCATATTACTAAAATATATTTTATACTAAATGTAGTTAAAATTGTGTAGTTACTATTTATAAAGGCAACCAAGAACCTATAACTAAGTACAATATAATCCGAATTACTTTTCGCGTCGCGGAGGGCTTCAACCCTCTAGCAATGCGTCGTCGTGAGAGACTGGGATTTATTGCTAACTTCGTGACCCTTTCTAATAGAGTTCCAGCGGTGAGTAAAAAGGTCTTACGACGAACATCAACCATTATCCCCTGACCGCTTATTTCAAATACCCTGCATGATCTTATACGTACTTATTTATACAACTCGACGGACTGAAAAGTGAATGAAGAAAGGGATGCTACTGCAATATTTGACCTATCCTATGATAAGGGTCAGAACATTGTTTAAAAATTATTAAAAATATGATAAGTATATTGTTTAAAAAGTCTTTGAAAATTTACTTGAAATGTATTTGATTATTATGAGTTTCTATGGCTCTTTCTTTTCTTAAAGTCGTAATTCTCCATCCTTGGTTTGTTCCTTCGACTAATCAAAGGTTTGTAACTCCTCCAGAACCTTTCCGCCTTTTGCTAGATGAAATGTGCTATTCAGAATAATGAAAAGTCAGAAAATATTTATTGATTTGTTAAAATGATGGGATACTTGTGTGTGATATCGAGTCTTTTCTCCTACAGGAGAAAAGTCACATTTACTGTCCAGAAATAAAATAAGAGCATATTCCATACTTTTCTGTGTATAACACGAGGAAACTGATCGGAAAGAGGAGTCGTCAAGACGTTAAATCATCATTTTTGTGAGTATTTCCTAATTTACGATTATAAAATGTTTGTTTATCCGTTGTTGCTAGAGAACAAAAAGAACTGATTATTGAGGATTCGTGGACTTGAACTTTTATCGTTACATTGATAACAAAAGTAATTTCGAGGTAATGGTAGTTTCGCTACTTTGAACTTGAGAAAATTAAATGGTAAAGTAATGGAAAAGTAAAAGACATAATCATTTATTTACAGTGAGTACTTAAAGATGAAATTTAAATAAATATTAAATTACTGATACACATTAAAACATTTCTAGGCTAAAGACGGAGAGCACGTGGCTCAAAACTCCTCCTTGCGATCCACTCATGCTGGGTTGGTGCAATTGACCTAAAAATAAAAAAAAGCGTTTAGAAACGTTAAATGCAAGAACAAACATTGTATACAAGTATGCACGTACGAGTGTTTTAAACTGTTTTCCTTGTGCTCAAGTGGTCCTGTCGAAGCAGGATAGCTTGTTGTTTCCTGCGAATGCGATGGCGGCTTGCAGGGTATTCTGGGCGAGAGGCGCGGGCGTGGGGAGGGCAGCTGGCGCTTGCCCAGGTGCGTGGGTGTCCCTCCCGCCCCCGCCCCGCCCCCGCCCCGCTCCCGCCCACCCGCGCGCGCGTCTGGCTGTCGAAGCCGCCAGAGATCACTTTGCAAACGAGCGCGGCGTCGCGCAGCGCCGCGAGCGCTCAACGAGGGCAAGGTGGGGAGGGGCTGCGGAACGCGTATTTTTAGAGGCAGAAAAAAATGAAAAAAAAAAAAAAAAAAAAATCTAGATCACGAATCCCGGGATTTCGACGTTTATAGACGACTCGGAGGGTAACGTTTGAATTAATTTGGTAAAAGTGAAATGAGTATATATGAATTGTTTATTGTTTATTGTTTAAAATTTGTTTCATCTACTTTGCAACGCGTCTCCAAGCCCCTTGGTGGGCGTTGAGCGCTTTGCGCTTCTCGGAGTAATCCTCCCATTACTAACAGCGCTTGTTAATATTGTCTGTCGCGTCTCGTCGCAGTCGGTTGTCAAGAGTATATATGAATGATGCTTTATTGAAAGAATCGATCAATCGACTGATTGATTGTTAGGAATGAAGGATACTAGAGGTCAACAGAAATTTCCAAGCTTTTACTCTCCCCATACGTAACATACACAATTAAATGTTTGATGATACATTATATTTGAATATTATTGTATAAAAATAATAAAACATATTTGTAGCTTCGAGGCTGATATGAGGCTGAAAGCCACTCTCGAGCCATAATGGATTGATCAATGCAGAGAATGTGGTGGGATGCACCTTGGCGGCCCTGGGGATGCCGCGTTTCAAGGCATGGTTGCGTACGTTTTGGACGTCATACTATGACCTTCTTCAGGGCTAAATGCATAGTTGTGGCTTGCGAACAGCTTAACACAGGATTTGCTCCCTCTCGTAATTTGTTCTTTGTATCTCATTTTAAACGCAAAGTATATCTGCAATTGGAATTGTTTCAAATGCCAAACATAGATCTAAAAAATTCGTAACCCTTTTAGCGGTAACTACAATATCTTGATATATTTACTTATACTTTAGACAGAAGCATATTGATAGTAGTGAAGGAAGTTTAATTTCTTTCTTTCACTGACCTATTACATTTTGTGATTTTCAGAAACGTCACTCACGCTCATTCAAGTGCGCTGTTATGCAAAAGCAAAGTAGTCGGCATTCGGCTGCAAAATTTGAAAGGCGTTGAATGTTGAATTTTTTTGGAAAACAAAATATTTAAATTTCTTTTATTAAATGACATGACATTTTATCCGAAGAAATGTTAATATAATTAATTGATGTATCACAGTTATGATATTTGTATAGCTAAAGAGAAAAGTTCCATTCACAAAGAAGCAATACAACAAAACATCAAAAATAAACTTTTACTATCTGGGGGAGAAATTATATTTTGAAGAACGGCAGATTTGTATTTACCTATTCATATTTTCTAAAAGCGCCATCTTCTTACATTAAAAATAATCCATACAATGTAGATTTTTTAGAGCTACATACGGATTTCAGAGAATCGCGACACTAACTATATAAAATATATTACGTCGAGGATTATGATGGGTACATCGGATTTCCTTCTCTGGAGAAAGGAGATCAATTTCTTGTATGAAGGCTAAGTTGTTTGTGTTGTAGTTGTAATTCATTGTAAAACGTTACTGACATAAAAAGTGTAATAAGTTTTTTAAGATTTTTACAATTTTGCAATTACTAATATCTGTCTGAAAATACTAATATACTTCAAGTGACTTCACGTAAGGGTTAAACTCACCATTAACAAACATTTACCTTTCATCAATTTGATCGTCAGCCGATATAGATGGTGGGTATAATGAACGAGAAGGGAACATTCTATCCATTCTGGCCTTGCGAGGAGTTGGCTATGCAAACAACACTTCTTCGAGGGAAAGAAGTAGATATTCACATTCATTCACATATATGACGTGCACTTCAAGATTTAGTTCTTCGATTACTTTTCTTCCTTAACAAGTCATCATACTATTAGCTGCGTGTAAGTAGTTTTCGTAGTGTTGGTAGTTACGATGCGTTTACTGATCGCTTTGGATGATAAAGTGATCGATCCGTGATTGAGGCGTTAACGTAATTGACTAAAAGAACCATGTGAATGAAACAAACTTCAGAAATCTTAATGTCATCCAACAAATCTTAACTTTCTAAATTTAGAACCTCGATAACTCGAACCGAAACTGAGAAACGAGGTAATTGATATGTCCTAAGAGTTCTTGAAATATCTTCCTCGGTTTCAGGAGTACTTTCATATTCGAATATTTTTCATTCCCTCCACTTCTTCTAAACACAAAATGTGCGATAACACAAACGTTAAATTGAAATATTGAATAACCTTAATTCATAATCTTTCCCTGGCGATATGCAGAATTAACTCTACTAGCAACCATTATCACCTGGTCGGGTGCTGGATGTAGTTTATTTATCGCCTTGTTCACTCCCAGGCGCGATGCGATCTTTCCGGAAACTTTCGCCGAGTGCAGCGGCGCATCGGTGTGAAAACCCACGTCCGTTCGCGCCGCCCCCGCGCCCCGCCCCCGCGCCGCCCCCGCGCCGCCCCCGCGCCGCCCCCGCGCCCCGCCCCCGTGCCCCGCCTCCATGCGCCGCCCCCGCGCCCCACCCCTGCCCCCGCCCCCGCGCCCCACCCCTGCCCCCGCCCCCGCGCCCCGCCCTTGCGCCCCGCCCCCGCGCCCCGCCCCGCGCCCCCGCCCCCCGCCCCACGCCCCGCCCCGCGCCCCGCCCCCGCCCCCGCGCCCCGCCCCCGCGCCCCGCCCCCGCGCCACCCCGGCGATTCGCAGCAGGGGCCACACGCGCTGTGCCGCGCGGCACCGCCGCCTCGCACCGACTGAGAAGCCACGACACAGTCAGCGCCACTGGTGTACGCCTGCCAACTTCACTAGTCATTACTAGACCCAGGATGCAAATTTGGCAATTTTCTCCAGGGCGCCCTGGCAGACGCAACAAAGACTGTCTCCGCTTATAAAGCCCAGGCTGAACGTAAGTTTAAAATTCTCGCGCATTCTCAGAAATTTGATCAATTCGAATGGTTATAGAGCCCAAGTAAACTGAGAATTCAACGCTGTATATAGTATTACACGCCGTATAAACGACATTTCTAGAATTTTATTGAATTTAAATAATTATGTTGTATTCTCAACTAATGGTGTAAATCCCATCTGTAGCCAAATGTCGGCAACCTGCGTCTGTAACTGTTCTGCTTGGATAGAGTCTCTCAGGTAACAGAGGTTAAAGAAGTATGAGCCCAAGGAACCGTTGGATGGGTGACCGCCGAGGATCCCCCACTTCCTACCTGGCAGAAAGGCGTAATAGTCAAAGCAACGATTCCTTTAGTTATCTCCACCAAATGAGTTACAACCTGTTTAGTCAATATTACTACATGTGTATCAGTTAGTTCAACTAAACAGCAGTTTCGTGAACGTGACTAAGCACTTCGTTTTTCCATAATAGACTATAGTAAGGTCTTCTCCAATGGTTAGTCCTCTGCAGGTAGCGACAAAATCTCGCCCAAACCAAAGCGACCCTCGCCCAAACAAAGGCGAGAAGAAGGTGGGCCAAGCGGGAGGGGGCAGTGGAGTCAGGCGGGCTCTGAGGTGAGAGCACGAGGTGCGGGAAACCCGAACGGGTGAACCTGGAAGAGCGCCTTAGGGGCTGGCCAACCACGAGACGCGCGAAGCGACGAGAAAAGGGTGGCAGTTGCATCTTGTGGGTTCCGGACTCTGTGTTCGTGTGAAGACGGCTCCACAGAATCGGCATTCGCCGAGCAGCGAGCTAGTGCTCGCCCAATCACGAGCAGCTGACGTGTTCGGCGAATGTTCGCTCACTTTGATGTGTCCAAAAGACCGACATGCGGAGGGTAGGGCGAATACTGAATGTTCGTCACTCGGCAAATAGCAATCAACTCATCCGCACTACTCGGGATTCGGCGAGCGGTTGCTCGCTGTTCGCCGAATAACGAATGTGTGGAGCCGCCTTGAGGTTTCATGAAGTGAGAGGTTGCCGGGTGTCCAAGCCTCTAGCGCCTGCAAGAGCTTCCTTCCAGACTACCGGAAGAGATATGGTTACATTTATAAAATCAACTGATGTCTGACCGGAAGGTCAGATATCCCGTACAAGTCATTTCTCCGGAATGCTGAAGCAGTACCCTAACAAATGGTCCAAGGACCATGCGCAATCTCTCCTTCCTCTTTCTTGTTCTTTGCTGCCCCCTTACTTACACATTGACAGGCACTACACTACCACACATGGCGGGAGATCCGTCGAAAGCTTAGGGTTGTTTCGTCTGCTAGAAGATACCCCGTTAGGAAAAATCTCCGAAAGAGTACGTAGGTCGGCGCTGGATCTCGCCATCCAGCGAAAGAAGAATACCACCACCTCTCGCAATACAAAACATGCACTACACTTACGGGACTAATGACTTTCTCCCTTTACGAGCTCGGAAACGTTAATTAATCAGTCAATTTATGAGGTTTGAAGACAGACGTAGAAAATTCCTTCTCCGACTGCCACTTTGTCCGAGAGGACCCGTACAACGTCTTATGATACGGGCGACCCGTATTATATGGGTACCTATTTGATACGGGTACCCGTACCATACTGGTACCCGTATGAATGCGGATGCGTTTGACTCGTTAGAGTACCCGCTTATGCGGGTGCTGGGTACCCTCATGACCAAATTCCCGTAAAACTCCTAAGAGCTCTACCCTATAGTATTTTCTTCAATTGATTGATTGATTTTTTTCGTGTTTCTGGGCGCATCAACTGCTCTGGTCATTATTCCCGTTAGTGTAGTGCATGTTTTTCTTTGGAGATGGCGGAGATCTTCCCCCGCTGGATGGCGAGATCCGGCGCCGACCTACCGTTGGCTAGTGGGGTTTCCCCCTAACCAGGACTCTCCCACCAGCGGGGCACCGCCCCAGCCGGGACAATGTCTAAGCTCCCGACCGGTCTCCCGGGATATGTGGTAGTGTAGTGCAGTGTAGTGTAAGTGTGTGTTAGGGGAGAGGATAGGACAAGGAATGGGAAAGACAGATCGCGCGCGGTCCGTGGCCCGTTTGTTAGGGTACTGCTCCAGCATTCGCCTGGTGCTGATCGGAGAAACCACGGAAAACTACCGGTCAGAGCAGCCGGTCGCTAGAATTCTCCTCCAGACAGTGACTGAATTCGACCTAGCTGAAAAGCTAGTGTCGAAAATCGTGCCGCCGTGGGGCGTGGGAACCTAGGACCTCCCGGTCAGAGGCGCTGCAATGACATCAGTTGATGCACTGAGCTGCCGCTCCCGGTATTTTCTTCAAACGAGGCGTTCGCCCGATGCCCCGGCGTGGGGATCCGTTTCCTCGCAACGCCCGTGCTTGCGTAGGAGCCGCGCCGGGCCCGCGGTATCAGCCGCGCCGCACAGCTATGGCGGTGTACGTGTTAGGCCTGGCGGTCGAAGTGCTGCAGTTGGTGGCGTGGGCGCTGGTGGTGGTAGTGGCACTGGGTATCGCGACGTTGGTGCTGACGGAAGTGGCGAGGGCCATGATACACCTGGTGACTATTTTTACGCTCTCTTAGTTCAGAAAGATCTCATTTTTATTCTTCTTTTCTGACTCTATTTCTTTCGCTTCTTCTCTGCCACGTCCTCCTTCTCCTACTCTTCCTCTCCTCTTTTCCTGCCTTTTCTTTGTGCTACCCAATTCCTTTTAGTGTGATGTTCAGGCCATGTTTTGTCACTTTATGCAGCGATTCCTGATTCTTTGTGCCGGCTTCAGGTGAAGAAAGTGCAACGTATGGCGAATGGGGTGGCCCCTCCGGCTGCTGCTGGAGATTTGTCAGCAACAACGGCTCGATCAGCGCCAGCTTCAACAATCTCATGAGGACTGCAGATGAACCGAGCCTTTTTCTCCAAACGTGGAAGACGACTGGCATTTTAGAAGGACAAGGGAGTCCTTCCCTTTAGAGACTATAAAGTGGGAGGCTGTGCAAATTGTTTACTTTATTTCGAGAAAATAATCGCACATGAGCTTGTAAAGTATTTGGTCATTAAACGATAGTTCCCTGTTCAAAAACTGTTTTGAATACTTTACAAAGCTGTGCTAACAAGTAGATTTCTTAAAAGGGGATCTCGAGTTCGAGAGAGCCCGGGAATCGACGGTAAATACTAAAAGACAACCTAGCAATGTTAATTTGGATATACGGAGTTCTTCTTCACTTTATACTTAAATATTTTAACACACATTTACTTCATGCTTTATTGGCTAACTACACTCAACTCTAGAACATTTAAAAAATACTTTGGTCATGAGCTGCAATACTCGTCCGTACATTGACCATTGTAGAAATCACGACCGTTAATAAGTAGTAGGAAAATGGATCACGGGATCGGTCAATTAATGGATTACACTAGTTTGCCAACGTTTCGGAATATTTTATTCCATCATCAGGGCTAACAACCAAAAACACAATCACAATAAGTTGTTCAGAAGAGTTTGTCCTTATTTATTGTGATTGTGTTTTTGGTTGTTAGCCCTGATGATGGAATAAAATATTCCGAAACGTTGGCAAACTAGTGTAATCCATTAATTGACCAATCCCGTGATCCATTTTCCTACTACTCGTCCGTACGTTATTTAGAGTTCGTAATATTTTCATCATGATTCTTTAGTATAAGTACAAGTCATATTATCAATAAAAATAAATCTCAAGTATCTGAGTGCGATTTTCGAATTTTTCATCTTTTAAATACTTGTCCCCTTCTTTTATTACTAAAAGGAATCTCGGGTGAAATCAATTATCTGTCTTTGCGTCTATTCTATTGATCTCCCCCATGCACTGTATTGCTCAGTTTCGTGCTCCTGTTACATGAAAGCCTATGCATATGTTTGTGTATATCACAAAAACCTTAGAACATCCGGAGTGATTGCTTCTAAATTTGGCACAAGTACCATTGAGGAAGCAAAAATTAAAAATTGCATGGTTGCTATTCAAAATTGTTACCTCAAAAGTATGTCTTTTAATATTCACTTAAATGCAATTCCCGATTCATGTGAGCTTCATTGTTGCTGGGCGTTGCCGTGTGGCGCGGAACAAGGCGGGCAGAACCGGTATACAGATGTGCGTCGTTTCCTTAATGCGGAACATCCACATCGATGGATCGGGCGATGTGTTGATGAGTTGGGGCTGTTCGCGCTGGTTCCCTAAGTCTCCCAACCTTACAGTTTCTGATTTTTTTTTCTTTGGGGGGCATGTCAAAGATATTGTTTATGTGCCTCCATTACCATCAACAAAAGAGGAACTGAAGAATCACATTGTTGGTGCTGAGATGACCGTTTCTGAAGAAATGCCACATCGTGTTTGGGCGGAATTAGACTATCGCATAGATGCGTTTCGTGTGGTCAAAAAAGGACATGTAGAACATTTGAGAAAATGACAAAAAGTTGGAAATATTGAAGTTCTATCAAAGTATCACCCATTATGCTAGGTGTAATAGATTCTGAAATATAAATTTTAGGAATCTGATAAATCCTTGAAGTAACTCTGAATTCCCCAAGAGAGCATCTAGTAATATCATTCTGGGAATAGGCCTAGCAAACGCCGCCCCGAGACGCAACTGAGTTGCGTGAATGCGCTCTGTTCTTCGAGCTCCAGTTCCCCTCTCCCTTCCCCTCCCACTGCCCCAGTGCGCCCCTCTGCGCTTTTGTTGGCGTTGCCTCGCGCGCCGGCGACCAGCCGCTCCCGACTCTTCCGCCCTCCACGCGCAGAAACGCGTGGTGCAATTCAGTCCCAGAGCGCTCGCAGTGCACGTGTACTGCAAGTGCAGATTGCTGCGGCCGTCCGTTGGTGCAATTTTGCAGAACAAATTATCACTAAAAATAAAGAAAGGATAGAAAAACACACGAACTATTTTTACATATTGGATAAATCGCTAGTACAAAGAAGACTAAACTCAATATACATCACTAGTGTAAAATACTTGTTCTCATGCCCCGCGTTGGGCTAGTAATTTGTTAAAAACTTTTCGTCGCTCCAATATTTTTTCTATTGCTAAATCTGGATACTAGTTACAACAAACATCTAATATTATAAAAGGATTACTTCGACTCCTATTATTAATATTGTTATTTCTACCGTTGTCCTGCTATGCTCATAAATACTCTCGATGTTAACACTAATTTATTAAATTTACTTTCAATTTAATCATGGGTTTTGACATACAACATTTTAATCCTTACCTGTTGCATGTCGACGTGTCATTCTATACAGAATCACGATTCCTGCAAGTTCTGCTGATTTAAAACAATTATTAAATGGCTGACAACTAATATAAATTATCATGCTTTCTCAACAATAAAAAATTAACATTTATTTTCATATATATATATATATATATATATATATATATATATATATATATATATATATATATATTACAAATTCTATTGAGCTCATGAAAATTACTTTTTCTACGTACATTAAAATATCGACCGGTTTTGAATATAGTTCGTAAGATTACTCCAATGTCTTCTTAGATGATTTCTCGGTCGCTCCAGCAGGGTGTTGCCCATGGAATGTCCCTGGTATCCCTATTCTCACGTTCTTGCCTATCATTAAAATAAATTTAAAATGTTCCGGAATGTCAACGATTTGGTATTAATATGATTTAATATTCCCATAAAAACAAAATGCGGTCGCGTCTTTCTCTATCTATGCTTCGTATGAAACACCTAAGCGCGACTGTCTATCGAACTACTTATCGAAAAATCATCTACGGAACTATCCTAATATCTTAACTATCCTGCACAGCGCTACGACGCCAAGCATGGAATATTACACTTTGTGGATCGGTTGTCCTAACAACGCGTATTCCTTGACTTTCGCGTTTGCAAACAATGCCATTATTACTAACGCTGGTTGCCCATTTTAGCATTCAAATTAAACACGGGGTTCTTGGCTTATCACACTAGACTTAGTTAAAAAATACTATTCACTTTGTAATTTTTATTAAAGATATACTTTGTATTTTTTGTAGCGTTAATGAAATTTTTAAATAAAAAATATTTAATTAATTTATTTTTAGGCCCTTAGGTGGTCCATGGAGAGCAAACGAGGCAAAAATCGGACCCAGACGGGGCAAAAATTAACTTGTTGCTTTCCAATACAGAATCGTCCCAGTTTCATATCTGTGTGACGAAAGAAAAAGATCAGGCAGGTCATTGGATCTGGGAATTCCTGAAAGCGAGGGACTGAAAACTGGGTAAAATCGATGTTCCGTTACAATGAATTGACAATACACTACCACATGCCGAGTAGACATATATTACTACATGCCGGTAGACCAGTCGGGGCCCCACTAGAGGGTGATACTTGGTTGAGAAAAATCCCACTCGCCGACGGGTAGTTCGGCGCCGAATCTCGCCATCCAATGGGGATAGATCACCGCCACCTCCCACGCACTACACTTTCGAGACTAATGTAGTAATTGACTCATCCGGAATCACCAATCATCGGGAGCGGTAGCTCAGTGCATCAACTGATGTCATTGCAGCGTCTCTGACCGGGAGGTCCTAGGTTACACTCCCCACGGCGGCATGATTTTTCGACACTAGCTTTTCAGCTAGGTCGAATTCAATTGCGGTCGAGAGGAGAATTCTAGCGGCCGGCTGCTCTGATCGGTAGTTTTCCGTGGTTTCTCCGATCAACACTAGGCGAATGCCGGAGCAGTACCCTAACAAACGGGCTACGGACCGCGCGCGATCTGTCCTGCATCTTCCTTGACCTATCCTCTCCCCTTACACACACACACTTACACTAACATGCACTACACTAACTCATATTCCGGGAGATCGGTCGGGAACTTAGAGCTTGTCCCGGCTGGGGCGGTGCCCCGCTGGTGGGAGAATCCTGGTTAGGGGGAAACCCCACTAGCCGACGGTAGGTCGGCGCCGGATCTCGCCATCCATCGGGGTAAGACCACCGCCATCTCGCGAGAAAAAACATGCATTACACTAACGGGACTAATGACCAATGCAGTTGACGCGCCTGGTGACACGAAAAAATCAATCAATCAAACGGAATCACCAATCAATATAAAATACAGTGCATTGGTTTCAGATATTTATTTCTTTAGCTGAGCTTATTTCACAGCTTTATTTATTTATTTAATTGTTCAATTTACATGTTAATTTTGGCTTCTGCCACGCATCCGCTCCTCTCTTTCCCTCTCTCTTGGCATCCCTCGAGGTTGGCACCTCGTAGAAGGCGGCCACTGCCCTTCCTTGCACCTCCACCGCGAGTTAACAATGCGGGACGATGCCTTGTGTGATACGAGCCGATAATTGTGCGCTCTTAAGCGGATGGGAGCGCGGGCGTGGGCAGTACGAGGTGGGTGGTGGGAATCGGAGCGGCGCGTGCGACTTAACACGGTGCACCAACAGAGACTCCCTTGCTCCTCACGAGCGTACGGAGAAAGAAGTTAACCCTTTCTGGAGCTCTCTCGAGTACTTTACTGATAAATCGAATTGATTGCGCGGAATGCACACGATGATACAAATTTGTCTTCGGACCTGTGAGGTGGGGTTTCTGTGTTTGATGATGCCATTTCTGTGATATGAAATTTGAATATGGCTATCGTTTTGAAATGTTCAACAAAGTATTGTATGGATATTATGAAGATTCAGAGGCTTATGAATTGGTTTGGTTTGTTTTTTTCGTGTTTCCGGGCGCGTCAACTGCTTTGGTCATTAGTACCGTTAGTGTAGTGCATGTTTTTCTCGGGAGATGGTGATCTTCTCCCGCTGGATGGCGAAATCCGGCGCCGACCTACCGTCGGCTAGTGGGGTTGCCCCTAACCAGAACTCTCCCACCAGCGGGGCACCGCCCCAGCCGGGACAAGCTCTAAGCTCCCGACCGGTCCGGTAGTGTAGTGCATGTTAGTGTAAGTGTGTGTATAAGGGGGAGAGGATAGGACAAGGAAGAGGAAGGACAGATCGCGCGTGGTCCGTGGCCCGTTTGGTAGGGTACTGCTCCGGCATTCGCCTGGTGTTGATCGGAGAAACCACCAAAGGCTTATGAAATACTGCTATATGATAGAATGCATTGTTCATATTATCATACTGAAATTTTGTTATCGCACCATGTTATACGCATGAGTTATATCGTGTTATACTTAATACGCCAAGCGCACGATAATGCGGGCTGTAGAACAATGAGAGTGGTGTGGTCAGCGCCATGCCCGTCAGTTCGCATTTTCCCATAGCCATCGCTCCGAAAGAGGTAGGGACGGATTTTCCTTCAAGCAAAATATGCAGTGTCTCCATCCAAGGGGGACCTCGCTCTCCAAAGAAAGAAAAGTCCGCCACCAACGCCTAACCCATTCAGAAAAATGATTTTCTCTGATCGATCTGCTTGAACTCGAGGCCCTACGAATTTCAAACGGATATTCTGATATTTGAAGACACTTTTCACGAAGCCTTAAAAACATATTTTCAAAACGTCTTCACGTTTTTCTATTACATTTTTTCTCGGATAGAGCAAAAGACACCCATGAAAAGGCCGCTGATCACATTTTCTTTGAACTATCTGAATATTTGAAAATTGCAAAAGTTTTAATTTTTTGAAATTTTCTTTCAACTACAATGGTATTGAAAACAAACATTTTTTATCTTCATGAAATCTTGTCTTCCACAATAGATCTGTGAATAAGATCATGCGCATTTTTTTTGAAAATATAATTTCTTTTCACGTAATTTTCCGTGAACTATAGGCAATTATTAAAAGAATTCCTCAAAAACAGCACCAAATTTTTCCTTTTCTTTTTCAAATAAAACATTATCCTCTTAAAATAGGCAAATGTGTGATTTAGGTGAACTATGTGTTTTTAAAAATTGAAAAAAGTTTAAATAGCGTTTTCCTAGAATCAGAATATTGAATAGAGAGATTTTTCTTAAATAAATGTGTTCTTTAAAACTGGATATTAAAAGAATGTCAGTTAAAATAATTTCTGAATTTTTGGCAACTGCGAGTACAAATCTTCAACTCCTTTTTTAAAGCTTGAAAAGAGTGAGTTCACTTGTAAAGCTCGTGGTGTAGGGTTAACGTGAATAGCATGTTTATGTGAAGAACCTGCTTTCGAATCCCAAGTTGGAAAAAATGTTTTACCGGTTGTAAACACTTTTCCTGATTCGAGTACTGTTATAATATTCCGTAGTGGTTACAAGAAATGCGAGAAAGTTTGCACTGGTGTAGCACAACTATTTTATAAAATGTGACAGACATTATTCTCAGCCAGTGTCATGTGAAGTAATCTAAAAACTGTCTACCATTGATAAAGCTTGTCAACGCCAAACTATAGTTGATGTTAGATTTGTAGTCTAAGGTCGTCTGGGTTTTTAAGTCGAATTGTCTAGTCGTCACCCTCGACCTCGAGTTACTCGCAGCTGATGAAACAAGAGATGCGAAATTCGCTGAAACCAGTATGCCTATTAGACCAAATTCGCTTGAGTGTATCACGTACGGGGAACATGTATAGTAGAGAGTCTTTCATTGGAATCCTTTTGAAATTATTTCAAATATGGGATAAAATATTATTACGATAAATGGGATAAAACATTATTTCAAATATGATCTATGACAAAGAAAAGTAGTAGTGCCACTGAATGGCACAATCTTTCTCGTTTTAGGTTGCTAATCTTTTTAATCTTTGCTAGTTTTTCGGCATTTCTCCACCTCTTCCCAGCTGCTACTTAACGGCGTCTTTGTTTGTTACATTTTCTCAATTTTTGTTGATAACAGAAGAATTGAAACATAACTTTAAGAATATTACAGAAGTGTCCTGGTCCTACATAAAAATTTAAAGTACAAATCATCACCGTCGATGTTAGCTTTCCTTTGGGAATTTTTTGCAATAAATCCTCAAATATCTGAGACAATTCGAGTGAGTGTATGTGTATGAGTGAAGTCAAAATCAGATCTGGACGTGAGCTAAGGTACGAGTCGGCGAGTGTTCGTGAGTTCGGGAAGTTTCAGCCGGATATGAAAGTTTTTTTCCCTTTGAAGGAAACAGTTAGTGCTTGTGCATAAATTTCATTTTCGATAGCACAGCTTTTGATCGAGCAGATTTCACTTCGGAAGTTGTAAATAACACGTTTATAAGCTAATATACTTTTCTTTAGTTTATAAAATGAATTAATAAAAATATTTTCTGGCCAAATGTCTACATTTAAAATATTAAAGAGTGGAGGTCTTTATGTTTCCACTACAGTTTTCGTGAGCTCGGGAAGTTTCAGACGGATTTGAAAGTTTTTTCTCTTTGAAGGAAACCGTTAGTGGTTGGGCATAAATTTCATTTTCGATGGCACAGCTTTTGATCGAGCAAATTTCACTTCGGAAGTTGGAAAGAACACCTTTATAAGCTAATATACTTTTATTTAGTTTGTATAACGAATTAATAAAAATATTCTCTGACCAAATGTCTACATTTAAAATAATAAAGAGGGGAGGTCTTTATATTTCCACTACAATGTGGCAGGAAATCACTGTCAGTAGTATTGGTGAAGAATTAAAATAATATACATATTGTCAAGGGCGTAGAATACAAGATTTCTCCCAAGTTTGTTTATCCCTATTTATTATTTCAAGTATTCAAGACTGACTACTTATTTAATTCAGTTTAATTCTTAGATCTATGAATTCTATGGCCTATTTTAATTCTTAATCTCTGAATGAAGTAGAAAAAAGTGCTTGTACAGAGACTTTCTTTTGATTACGTAACACGAAAATGAATATGAACAGTAGTCTACGCATGTGAACATAGCGTAATAGGAAGACTGGTTTCAGTAGTCTTTTTTTTTCTTGACCAATGGAAAAAAGAGGTTCCCTGATGAAAGAGAGACTGTCCTTTATTGCACTTTTGATCACAGTGCTTTCTTACAACAAAATCAGTGGATCTTATTTTCTCCACAGTGGTTGTTTTCTTTATAGTGGTTGTGTGCGTTTTCATCGAGCTCCGGAAAACAAACGAGCGACCCGAGTTGACCCGTTTGTTCCCTTCTCACATTCCAGGGGCTCCACGCATGTGTGGCAACAATTTGCTTCTCTTTGTGAAACGCCGTGGGATTTTTACTAAGTGAATTGTACTGCTAGCAAATTAATGTCGGGAATAAGATAATAAGAAGTCTTTGAAGAGGGAAGATCTTTCGGTGCCTCTATTTATCCGAGCAGTTGAGAAAGTGCGGAAGACCGCAAAACGTTGCTTACGAGAGAAAATACTTTTTTCCTCCATCAAAGAAGTCTCGAGGCTAGACGACGCAATCTACGTTGCAAGAAGCAAACTTCATTCAATTTGTGTTCTTTGCCACCCATTCAAGGTCGCAAACCCGATGTAATACTACAGGTTTTCGGATGATCATGTCCAATTCTCTGGTTTTCTCGCGTGAAGATCGAATATTCTAAAACCGTTTAGTGGATGTGATTAAAACACCGCTTTAAAAATGATGTAAAAATCAACGGTCAATTTTATTGTTAATTATTAAACGGTGCTTTTTAATATTTATATTATGACTAGATAAATAAAATATTTATGTTCTAAATCGAAAGAAAATTAAAGCTTAAACTGTTTTTTTATATGTTTTAAACTTCTAACTGGGCTTAAAGTTATCCCTGACGTATTTATTTTATCATAGGCTCATAAACATAGGTTTTCCAAGAAATCCCGTATCGTGGAATAACTTAAAACCCCTAATTTTTATTATTTAAGGGAATAATGACAAATAAAACAATCATTAAAGTCATGAGAGTGAATGGGGAATATATCTTAAAGTTTGGAATACTTTTTTCCTTTTATTATTGCCAAACTTGATAGCTACGAATTTTTTAAATTCTCCAAGTAACTCTCGATTAAGTTGCATCTTCAAATGTCTTTAGAGATCCATCCATTTTTGACATTGACGGGTAATATAGAGAATTTATTCAATGTTGAATATGCGGTATTATTGAGCATCTGAAAAGATTATTTTAATCAGAATATTGTGGGCTGGGTAAATAGTTACAACATAAAGTTTTTTTTCTTCTTCTTCTTCTTGGGAGTATTTTACAGCTCTTGCGGCCGTCTCTCGCCTCCCAATCTCCATACCCCTCCATATCCATCTATAATTTCTTTTTAATTCAGCCAAAATGTATAATTGACTCATTTAAATATTGAATAACTACGTGTACTACATAGAGAAAGCATTTTATACACGTTTTGTAAAGAGGCGTTGATGTCAATGGTCATGGTTAACTAGTAAGAGAAGGTCGTTATGTAAAATTGTAGCATCCGCTCAGTGTGTGACGAAGTAGCGAAAACTCTCCTATATGGGACTCTATTTATGATTCCTTGTTCAAGGAATAATATAAGAACTTTCCTAAAAATTATAACTGATATGTGATAATTTTATTGTTGAAATTGACGTTATTTTTACTGTAAGGGTTTTGATGAAGAAAATGTAGTGAAGGCATTAGTTGAACATTTTAACGTTAACCGTTAACCATTATTTAATCCCAAAACTCTCATACACGTACGTAACCCCCTCCCCGCCCCTACCTACATACACACGCAAGTGGACGATCATTATATAGCAAACTCTCAGGTCTGCGAAACGTTTTTTGATAATTACATTCTTAATTTTAGTGCGTTAGAGCGAAGTTCTCACACTCGAACAGTTGATTGAATTATTTCTTTAATGTACTTCAAAAATGAAAATAATTTAACACACCTTCAAATATAAATTTTATTCAGACTGCAGTTCTATGAGTTAAAGCTTTACAAGACTTAGTTCTCGCAATTTAGAGAGTAGTGAGTTAAGGCAAAGCAGATTTTTTTAGGTTTATCAATTAGTGCACAGAAAATTACATTTCTCTAACTGAAGTTGAATTAATTCTACTCTAAGTGAACTTCTTGTTCCGTTTGGCGTACCCGATGTTTTGGTTGTGTGTACTTCCCGTCCATCTTCTCATCTTACACGCTCCAAGGGGTTCGTTCTGCCTCGAAGAAAGGTTGACCTCTGCCTGAACACGACAGTGAAAAGGATTTTCGTGTTGTCGTTAAAACAGTTTCACTTAAATGCTGTAATGCTTAAAGGCGAAATGTTTTTACCAGTAAGAACACGTAGCAAAAGAATTTCCCATCGCGTTAATAAACAAAACGCTGGACGCTTTACAAGACTTGGTTCTCGCCATTAGATTTGAGAAAAATTCAGTTCAGATCAGTTGGAAAAGAAGCTTGTGAGCAAAATATCCTGCCTAAAGAATTATCTTTTCCGTAGTTTCCGGCTTGATATAGGGACAGACCGCCCCCTATCAATCTTGTACTTTGAAAAGTACTTAATTAACTGTCTCTTGTAATACGTAACGAAAATAAGTAATGACAGGAAAAGGATCGTCAGATTTCCTCGTAACAGGCTTACAGTATCATTCTTGATGATGATGATGGTGATGATGATGATGATGATGATGATGACGTCGAATATAATGACGATCACGTTTTAAGAACTTTTTCAGAATTTTTTTCACATGTATTGCTCTATAATGTGAAAATATCAATACATTGAGTTGGTTTCAAGTTTTCTTCAAATTTTTCATTACATGTGAATAATTTATAGTAGATTAGATACAAAGATAATACCATGTCTTTGTTAAATGAGGATCAAAATTCCAGAATAAATAGGGATAATCAGAGAAAGAATGTTGGGAACGTTCGTAAAACTTTTCGCAAGAATTTCTTGTTTATCGCGAAAATACGCCAATTTTCCTTTGAAAACGCTTAGTCGCAAAAATTTGGGAAACAAATTATTGAATTGTTAATCCCAACAATTTAATTCACCAAGACAACATGGAATCGCTTTTATTTAGTGTTACAAATAATGCATAATACAAACATCATGCAAGGTAGAAGCATTATTATTTAAAAAATTAAAAATTACAAATAAAATAGAAAATTAAATAAAAAATAAAATAGAAAATTAAATCAAAAAATAAAATAGAAAAAAATTAAAAAATAATAAAATAGAAATTAAAAAAACAAACATTAAAAAATAAAATGAAATAAAAAAATAAAAGAAAAATGCTTCCACCTTGGCGTCTGGTATAATCCACCGACCATTTCCATTCGCCGGTATTTAAAGTCGCGCCGCGAGCGGCGGAAAGTGGAAGTGGAAGGGGAACGCTCCTGCGTAAAGCGAGGGAACCGGTTCGGCAATTAAACGCGCATTTGGGAGGAGGCTGCCGTGAAAGCGCATTCGAATTCGGCGCGTCACTAGCGTCACCGCCTTTGCGCGCGTCTTTTCTTGTAATCTATGGCAGCCACACGCGCCTCCTGGTCTCTGGCGTTGAATGTTTTCGTGCAGCGGAGTGGGAGATGCATAGGTGTTTCAAAATATTGCAGGCTCCCTGACAAACGAATTAGATACTTAATGTTTGAGAGAAATTGATAGCCGATTATGATGTGCTGAACGTGTGCATATATGTTTGTGAAGAGTCGTAGAGGTAGAATTAACTGTATCATTGAAACAGTATCATGAAATAGAATAAGTTATAATCTAACAACCAATTCTTTTCGCGTATGTACACTTCTGTAGAATGTATTGTTCTATTATACTTTCATTTTCTTACATAAAATAGTGTTAAGTGCAAGGCCAAGAAAAGAAGTTCACGAAGTTATCATAAGTTAACGGAGAACATTGAATTACACGCGAAAAATAGTACAAGAGTTCTAAACCTAGTTTATCCGTTAGGAAATGAAATAAGTTTTACAATTGATCAAGATTTAAACATGATATACAAACCAAAAACGAAAGTATTTTTCTTCGTTGAACTTCCCGTGCAAGTGCAGTAGATCAAAACACCCTCAGACACACGTCGACACGCACTCGAGAGATAATTTATCTGATGTTACGCAACTGGCTTAACTTGACCCGTTTCTCAATAGAAATATCACCTCGGGTTTAGGCGGCGAGATGAAAGGCACAAGAAAAAAACTCTTCATGAAAATAAACTTCACTTTGCGATGTCCTTCTGCTGAAGAGCGAAAATTCAGTTGTGCTTTATCGTATGAATCAGCATTTAACAAACTTGAGTTCCGCTTTCATTCGACCGGATACGATGTAATTGTACGCCTTGAACCAGTTTGGAAAGTGATGCATTGTGTGTAATGCAGGTTGTGTAAGACCGTAAACAACAGGTTGTTGAGAAGTACAGATGCTGGAGATGATGCGGAGCCATTGAAAACGCTTGACCGGCTTTCCGCTGGAAGTGGGCGAGCCGACGTGGAAAGATTAAAACGAAATAGGAGATGCCTCACTATGTGGCGTAAGTTCTGATGAACTCTTGTACTGCGAACACCAACTAAAAGATTCGCCTTTTTTAAGATTATTTTACTATTTTGAATAGGATACATGGTTCAGATTTACAATACAAACTTTTTCACATGTTTTTGCTGCGTATGATCTATTTCAAAAAACTAAACTATTATTTCTTGACAACTTTTTCTTAGCGAGAGGAAACCCACTGAGCACTTCAAGAGTATTGATTTAGTGGTGAGTTATAGTTGACATTTACATAATTGAAATGACTGAAGGCGTTGTCATTGTCAACAATATTAGTTGTCAATATTAGTATTGTTGACAATGACAACGCCTTCAATCATTTCAACCTCAAGAGTCACCTATGTAAGAGAATGGCTGACGTACTTAACGTTGGCCACGTATAATCATCTACTAGATCGGAAAAGGAATTAATTCTATCTATATTATAAAATGGAAATAATTATATTTACATTCCTATTTTCTGCTTCCCGCTCCGAATCTCCCGTTTCTCTTCGCACCGCTCCGTTCCGTTACATCCCCTTTTCAGAGCCCTCTGACCCCCAATCACTTTTCAGACGTCTGCTTTGAATGATCGTAAGCACACATGAATTCAATTCATTATCAAACTGTCCTTTTGTGACTTTTGTGTTTTGTTTTAACATCGGACTCCAATGTTAATAAGTTACAATATACCGCAATGTTATACACTCACACCTTCTGGATAAACATTGTAAACCATTGTGAAATTGCCATTTAAATCCCCTTGATAATTCTCTAGTGTTTAACGGTCATGAAAAGAGATACAAACTGGGATTTTATACATTAGTATTTTATGATGTGGGAGTAAAACTACACACACTACATTAGAACGTATTTTAAACATCCTTGATGTGAATGGTAAATTATTTAAACAATCTTTTTCACTGTAGGGATGGGGAACAAGTGCCTTTGCTCTTACAAACAGAATTATCATTATATCTGATTTTCAACGTCTTTATTTTACAGCCGCTGCTAGGTGGTCAAACGTGGGATACTTTATTCATTCTTTCGAGGTGTAAGATTCATGATGCATTGGATTTTATTTTGTTATTCTTACTGTATATCTCTAATTGTCATATACGTACTAATTTCTATAACATTCACAAGACAATTGATCTTTTGCAAAACTGCTATATCTCATACAACATTTCGTACATAAAAGCAATCCTGAAACTAGCAATTCTGCAGTATACATCGTTCACAGCAGTGACTTTTTTGCGTTTAGTTTCCCGCGTTTTCATAATTGGTTTGTGGATTTCCAGAATTTTGAAATATATTTTAGGTATTATTACTCATAGGATGAACTAAATTTTAAATATATGATGTTCTAAATTTTTCTGTAAGTGAAATAAATCCATGCGAGTA
Source organism: Teleogryllus occipitalis (assembly GCA_011170035.1). Classification (NCBI taxonomy): domain Eukaryota; kingdom Metazoa; phylum Arthropoda; class Insecta; order Orthoptera; family Gryllidae; genus Teleogryllus; species Teleogryllus occipitalis. Next base: position 155,459 of record BLKR01001929.1, read on the forward strand.
CTTAAAGATTACGCACTTGAGTGGTCTCCAAACACTTCAGCGCCTTAACGAGAAGCACTTCAGCACGTAGATACTGATAAGAAAAGAGTCTTCAATGTGTAAAGACTAGTCGTTATCAAAAATCTGAGGTCGATTCGCTGTCTGTCAGGTTATCTTCATTAACACTTGAGTGCGCACGTAATAATTTTCACTTTTTATTGCCCAGCGCCAAACGACGCACCGCATTTCGCTCAATTTTTGCGACAGGAGAAAGTTAATGAGAATTTGTTGCCGGCAACGGAAAGCTTTTGATTAGGATGCGAAGTCCACAGTTACGCTGACGTAATAGTGAGGTAGAAAATTATTGGATCGCGACCGTAGTTACAGACGAGGAAACTGTAAGGAACAAAAACGAATTTGTGCTAATTCGAAGTGGAAGTAAGCACGAAAGCATTAATGAATCCAGGAAATCATCCATCATTATTTAAAAAATCGTTAATGTAATATTTATGTTCAACGTCTTCTTCAAGAAAAGGCGTTTCAGGAAGATGTAGATTTTCTCGACTCATCTGTGTTGCTACATCAACTTTTCGTGAAATTAAATTGGAGGAATGGAGCAATTTAAGGTTAAAAAATCACAAGTCTTCGAGCGCATCATGTACTCACTTTACAATTTTATATGTTGCATACTACATTATCCATACAAATTTCTTACGATTGATATTTCCGGGAATGTCCGCTACTATGGTCATTAGTTCCGTTAGTGTAATTAATGTTTTTAATGTATGGTGACGATGGTGTACCTCCGCTGGATGGTGAGATGCCCCGAGCTATACATCTGCTTCCCTGAGATTTCCCTCCCCTGGTATCTCTCCCATCGGGGCACAATCCCAGTCGAGACAAGTTCCAAGCTCCGTAAAATGTACCCTAAACTATGCTAGTGTAGTGCATGTAAGTGCAAGCATTTGTAAAGAGAGAGGATAGGACAAAGAACAGGAAAGAAAGAAAGATCCCGCGTTGTCCTTGTCCTGTATGTAACGGTTTTGCTTCGATATTCACGTGGTATTGATAGTAGAAACACTAAAAAATACCGATCAGAGCAACCGACCACTAGAATTCTCCTCCAGGCAGCGACTGAATCCGACCTACCTTTGTAGTTAGTGTCCAAAATCCTGTCATCGTCCGGATTTGAATTGTAGGTCCCGGCACCGGTCAGAATCGCATCAGGCTTCGGCAATGCTCGCTCTGAACCGGCGAAATTAATTATGAATTAATATTTGAAAATACATGATACTCAAAGAGCAAATATTGCATATATCTTTCTACAGTCATGTCATGTTTATTTTCGGAAGTTAATCGGAGAAAATGTAATTATTCATTTACAAAATTAGCCAAAATGGAATACTGCTATGTACTATGATTACTTTAGCAAAAGGTGATGAAATGAAAGCAGAAGGTGAAAACTCATTATACAATATTTACATTATACAAGTAATTAAGATCGTAATGAAATGTTCAGTGAATAGTTTCTGTAAAGGAAGCGTGAAAAAAAAGAATCTTCGAAGTAAAAAGTTCCTTCACAACTTAATTCTTTAGTTTGACCCATGAAACTGATCACTTTTGTGATAGACTCAACGTTCGACATTCTTTATACCATCACATAAAAATGTCGGTATACCAAATGGGATGTATTTTTTTCTTGTTTTCTTGAGAATTTTTGAGAATTGTGAATCCTGAGAGAAGCCTTATATCACAACTAGATGATAGGTAGCTGATAGTAGGTCTAGATGACACAAACACCAGAATAACACCTAGATCCTGCTTGCCAGGTGTATTTTGGCAACCAATATGGCAATCCAGTTGTAGATTTGTTACTACGTCCGAATAATATTCAAATTGTACAGGTCAATATTTTGTCGCATCTCTTTCATGCAGACTTGATTTTTTCCTTATTCCGGAAGAAACAATTTGTAATCATTAATTGAGATATTCGTACCTAGGAAATCCCTGCCTGTAAAGCTTCCGTCATGAACTCGCAACTACATATCCTAGTACCCCCAATACCGTGTCCTAAGATACTATTCAGGACCCCTGCACTGATGCATCTACCGGACCACAATAACCATGTTTACGATTGACAGACCGGGAGCGGTAGCTCAGTGCATCAACTGATGTCACTGCAGCGCCTCTGACCGGGAGGTCTTAGGTTCCAGTCCTGACGGCGACAGGATTTTCGACACTAGCTTTCCAGCTAGGTCGAATTCACTCGCCGTCTGGAGGAGAATTCTAGCGGCCGGCTGCTCTGATCGGTAGTTTTCCGTGGTTTCTCCGATCAACAGCAGGCGAATGCCGGAGCAGTATCCTACCAAACGAGCCACGGACCGCGCGCGATCTTCCCGTCCTCTTCCTTGTCCTTTCCTCTCCCCTTACACACACACTTACACTAACATGCACTACACTACCACACATTGCGGGAGACCGGTCGGGAGCTTAGAGATTGTCCTGGCTGGGGCGGTGCCCCGCTGGTGGGAGAATCCTGGTTAGGGAGAGCCGACGGTAGGTCAGCGCCGGATCTCGCCATCCAGCGGGGGGAAGATCAGCGCCATCTCCGGAGAAAAAAAACATGCACTAAACTAACGGGACTAATGACGAAAGCAGTTGACTCGCCCGGAAACACGAAAAAATCTAATCGAATCGAAAACGATTGACGAATCCCATTCATTGATCCAAGAGCCGCGTAGGGAAGTGGGTGAAAAGCGGTTGCTGGAGCGGGCGCAAAAAGCGTCATGCCTTCTGGCTGGAGGAGCCTTTGCGGCCTTGACCGCCAGCGCTGCTGCGGCGCCTCCAGAGATCCGACGCGGACCGGCGGCACTGGAGCGCGACGCCGCCCCCCCCCGGTCCCGGCCACGCCTCCGCCGCCGCAGTCGCCCGCTCGAGCGGAGTTTCGTTTCACTTTCTTCTGTCAATGTCACGAGCTCTGCGCCGTTCGGCTGCCGCCCGCCCACTGCCAACTGCCTGCCCAACTGTACGCCCACCACTTCGCCCGCTCGCCCCCCCGGCAAAGGAGGCTTAGGTACTCAACTGATGTCACTAGTGCTTCTGACTGAGAAATCTTAGGGTTCCATTCCCGACGGTGGCAGGATTTTCGACCAGGATACTCAGCTAGGTCGAGTTCAGTTGTTGTGTGGAGGACAATTTTAGCGGTCGGCTGCTCTAATCGGTAGTTTTGCGTGGTTTCTCAGATCAACCCCAGGCAAATGCTGGAGCAGTACAGTATCAAACAGACTATGGACCATTCGCGATCTTTCCTCCTTCTTCCATGCCCTTTCTCCGCCCTACACACACTGACAATTACATGCACTGTACTACCATACACGAAGGGAGACCAGTCGGGAGCTTAGTTTGTCTCGGCTGCGGCGGCACCACGCTGGTAGGAGATACCTGGATGAGGAAGACACCCGCTAGCCTCCGTAAATCGGCGCCGGATCTCGCCATCCAGCGGTGACAGATCACTGCCATCTCCCGCGATGAAAATATGGGCTACACTTATAGGACTAATGACCGTAGCAGATGACGCGCCCGGAATCACTAATCAATCAATGTGATCGCTTCATCGCCCGTGGGCCCTGTCGCCCCCTCACCCCCTCGCCCCTCGCCCCCTCGCCCCCTCGCCCCCTCGCCCCCTCGCCCCCTCGCCCCTTTGCCCCCCTCGCCCACCTCGGCACCCTCGCCCACCTCGGCCCCCTCGCCCACCTCGGGCCCCTCGCCCACCTCGGCCCCCTCGCCCACCTCGGCCCCCTCGCCCCCCTCACCCCCTCGCCCACCTCGTCCCCGCGCTCACCTCGCCCCCCTCGCCCCCTCGCCCCCTCGCCCCCTCGCCCCCTCGCCCCTCGCCCCGCTGCCCCCTCGCCCCTCCACGCTCGTCCTCGCCCCTCTCCGCCGCTCCTCGCCACTCCTCGCCCTCCCTCGCCGCCACTCCCTCACCTCGCCCTCCCTCGCCACTCCTCTCTTCGCCTCTCCTTGCCTCTCCTCGCCTCTTCTCGCCTCTCCTCTCCTCTCCTCTCCTCTCCTCTCCTCTCCTCTCCCTCTCTCCTCTCCTCTCCTCTCCTCTCCTCTCCTCTCCTCGCCTCTCCTCGCCTCTTCTCGCCTCTTCTCGCCTCTCCTCGCCTCTCCTCGCCTCTACTCGCCTCTACTCGCCTCTCCCCGCCTCTCCCCACCTCTCCTCGCCTCTCCTCGCCTCTCCTCGCTCCCATGCCCCCGCGCCCCTTCACCCGCTCGCCTCCTCGCCCTTTCGCCCCCCGTCACCCACCCAGCCGACCCTCACGCTGCCGATCGCCGAGCCCTCTCGCCCACCCGCCAACCGCTGGAACAGGTTCGTCGCCTCCACTCTGCCCGGCGCCGGCGCCCTCCGTGCCGCAGGAAATCCTCCACGGCGCGGCCTCCTGTGACCGCGGCTCAGCGCCGCTTTCTCTCCACGGCCCTCCTCGCCCTCCTGCCGCTTCGCCGGGCCTCGGAATATACAGTTACACGCGACACGTGGGCGGCGGAAGGGGATTGTGGACGGGATCGCGTGCGAATGACGGTCGCTTGGAGTGACCCGGTGGCTCCATGATCTTCGGGACACGGCGGATTTGGATCCCGGACGCGGGCATCTCGGGCGTTCAAGTCTCCAATGCTTTTTTCTTCGCTCGCGATGTAAGGTTGGAAGATTAGGTCGGAGATGCAAGTTTATGTAATTTTTTACGGTGCCAATGTTTCACCTGATCTTTAAGACGACTGTGGTCACTATTTTGCCTTTCACAGAAGGCCCATTACAACCGATTGTAATACATAAGTGCGTAAAAATACCTATGGTTACGTATACATGCATAACAATACGTATTGTGCATGTACCTGAGATTTTGCTTACACCAGAAATGAGGAATAAATTGTTGAGTACATTATAATGAGATGTCATGGAGCTCCAATGAAAAACATGTCGCGCTTTGTTCAATGTGAAATCATGACGTCTTCAAGACTCGGATTACCGCATCCAAAGCTGGGAAGAGAATGCGTTGCTTGCTGCTCTAATATTTTCCTATGATGTCAGCATCCCATTAGTATCTAATATTAATTTTTATACATTCCAGTACCTGAAAATGCAACCGCTCTTGAAGAGAACTTGGTGATAACGATAAAATACGAAATAAATGATGAAATGTGAAGCAGAGGAAACGATTCAGCTCCGGAGAAACTTGCCACATGCTCTCTTTGTCCACAGTATATTCTATAGGGAGGGACGGGTTAGGAATTGTATGCCAGAATCCAGTGGTGCAAATCTGGAGTTACAGCCTATACATTATGAATCGCCTCAAGCAGGTTCAAATCCGTTTTACAATGCCAGTACCCTAAGCGTTACGAAATGATGGTGGGGTACGAGAAATGAGAGATGATTTTATGATTCCAGAAACTCTGCCTTCGGCTACACGTGAAGCGGATGAATGGTTTGATGGATGGGTGATAAAGATGGCATGACGCAAATAATGCAGCGATAGTGGAATAAGATACAAAAAAGAAAACGGGAGATCTCCGAGAATACCTGCCGCAAAACTCCTTGGTCCCATCAAATTCCACACCGACCTACCGTGTTTTGGAATCCGGAACTCGGAGGTAAAAGCTATAGCGATGGCTACGGGTCGCCTCTCGCAGGTTCGAATCGGAGATGCGTCGATTCGAGCGATGGTGCATTACGGCGGCGTGGCGGGACGGCCCGGCGAGCGGCCGGCCGGCTGGCTTTCTCCACCGCCGCCGCCGCCGCCGCCGCGGGCAGCGCGATCGGCCAGCGCTGCGGGCGGCGGGGGCGGAGGCCGGAAGCGCGTGATTTACGCGCCTGCGCATGCGGCCGCGGAGCGAGCGCCGCTTCCTGATGCCGACCCCTCCCCCCCCGCACCCCCGCCTCCTGGACGTTAGGCGCCGGAGCGCATTCGCTTCTTACTGCTGCGTTGTGCGCTCGCTCTCGCTGCAAGGCAGGTGTTCAGATATTGAGTGCATTTCCGGATACGTCAAATCATTAGTAAGGTGTAGTGGAGGTTTGTGTGCCTGGAGGTGGCGTTATTATTCGCCTGCTGGTTGGTGAGATCTAGCGCCGACGTACACTGCGGCTTGCGGTGGATTTCCGCCTCCAGATACCTCCCCCAGCGTGGCACCGCTCCAGACGGGTCATGCTCCAGGACCTGCGTCTGGTCTCCTGACGTGTGAGTGTGTGTGTACCTGACGGTCCTCTGGACGACCCCTGGATGAGTTCTGGACGACTGGTACCGTGACGTGTGTACATGTGTGTGTGTGTGTGTGTGTGTGTGAATGTATTGAAGGGGAGATGATAGAATAAGAAAGGGGATGGAGATATCGCGCTTACTCCATGTCTCATTTATTAGAGTAGTGCTCCGGCATCAACTTGATATTGATCGGAGAAGCCACGGAACACTTCCGATCAGATCATCAGACCACTAGAACTCTCCTCCACACAGCGGCTGAATTCGGCCTAGCTAGTATCGAAAATCTGACCCTAAGATTCCTGGGCAGAGTCGCTTCAGAGACACCTGTGGGTCATTGCTGAGTTAAACTCAGCCGATATTATGCGTTCACAATGTCAATCTGTGTGGCACAGGTTGGGGAATAAAATATGCAACAGATTCTTGTCAATTAATGTGGGTCTGGGGTTACGAAATAAATTTCATCAGTTTTCATGAGTATTGTGCATGCTTATGAAACAAAATAGGGTCTTCAATCAATTGTTGTCCACAGATAAACATCAACCATGAACATGAATAGATTCGAGATAGAAATCATCTGTTAGGTGTCGAGTAAAATCTATGGCAGATACCCTCTACCTTTAGGGTATGGGTTCGCAAATGAAGCATTCTGTCAGTGTGTTGTGTAGGTTACATGTTCGTGAAAGAATTCTGCGTCTGATATCAGTTTATCGGGAATGGCATTGTGTTTGAAATCTTCGGCAGTGTCCTCATTCTACATGACAAGAGTTGCTGAAGAAAAATCTCCAATAGATGCTAGCAATTCTTTAGGCTACATGTCCACGAATGTAATCTACGGTTGATTTTCGTCAACCTATAAGAAGGGAGAAATTTACACCATTAAAATATTGGATTGTCAACTTACAGAGCATTGCTTTGTGGAAAGTGTGCGTGGAACAGCCATTAACCTATTGTGGATTCACGAATGAAATGTCAACGTCATGTTTTTTCGGAGGGTGTTTTGAATGAATGAAATCTACAAGTAGCTTGCAGTTTCCGCTCAGAGTCACAGGACCAAGAAAATGTTAAGAGGATCAGTCGTCTCGGTAGCGTAAGCCTAAGCAATTAGGAGTAAACGGGGAGACACGTCATCTCGTCGGAGTAAATAATGCTTTGAACATCTTACTCAACAAATATTGAAGTTTTAACTAAGTATTTACTTTTGACAAGTATTTCTAGTCTGATGATAGGATTGAACATAATCGGCAAATGATTGCAAATACCAGTTAACGTAGAACGAGTTGCGAACGTTTCCAACGGAAGCGAACAGCAAGTTCCCGGAAGACGTGACTGCAGCCAGCGACCTAGGAGAGCGGAGGGCGATCGGCCGGCTACAGCGCCTGCACGAGCGCCGCGTCGAAGACAGGAGAAAAATGAGCGGAGAAGCTCCCGAGAAAGCAGCGAGCACCATCAGGAAAATACCGAGCCTCGATAACGAGGGAGCACCTCCTGAACCTAGGCTGGCAGCAGCCGGAGGCAACGGCGGCTGTGTGGGGGCGACGGCGGTGGCCATGGAGGCCGGGAGCGGGTGGGATCGGCTGCGATCGGTGGGATCGGCTGGGATCGGTTGGGACCGTTTGATACCTGTTGAGAATGTTTGATGTCCGAGATGATCAGGATGGGGTCAAAGGTGATCGCAAGTGATAGGAAGTTTGGAAGGGTCGGTGAAGGTCCGATGAGTTCGGATAAGTTCGGACGAGTTCGGACGAGTTCGGACGAGTTCGGACGAGTTCGGACGAGTTCGGACGAGTTCGGACGAGTTCGGACGCGATGGCAAATGAGGTTGCGGCCGTGAAGGTCGTGGATGGAGGACGAGTTACGGCAGCGGGGACGGTCAGGTTGGCCCTAGAGCGGAAGGGACTGATTGTGACGATGAGTTGCGATGGCGGTGACTTTGACGGTGATGAGTCGGCGGTCCATCCGCCCTGGAGCAAGGATCACGTGCCGACCTGGCCGGGCGGGCCGCTTCGGGTCGAGCTGCCTGTGGAACTTGTCGGCAGCCGCGTTGCTCAAGCCAGAGTGAAAGGTGCTCCCCCATCATACGCACACTCTCCTGGCCGCTTCCTGGAAGGTGCGAGACCGTCTTCGGGCCGTCGTGGGGTCGGAGCGGCGAGGGCGGAGGTGAAGCGGTCGGACTTCACAGGGAGTGGACAGGCGCTCTCGCCGTGAATGCCGACTCTGTCAGCCGCTCCTACTCCATTTTCAGAGGCTCAGACGCTCTGTCCACAGCGCAGTTTTCCCTTTCGGTTCACTGCCTACCTGGGTGGTGCAGTACACTGTTCAGGTTTTCTATCCGCAAAATTTGCTTAGTAAGATACAGGCCCTCGCACCGATAGCTCCATTCTAAAGACTGCATTTTGTGAATTCAATGCTTTCATAACATTCCCTTACCACAAGATATCGGCCACCACCACGGAATTCATCCCCTTTATATTTTTACACGTTACATTATCGCATGTCCTTGTCTGGTAAATTACTTCCTCTCTCGTACGACCTCTGATACACTCAGATACTATTGCACGAATATTTGATACCAGCCCAATGGCCCTGTGGCTAAAGCATCCTTAAATCTTATACATCATCCAAACAGCTTTATTATGAAACCAGTGTCAGAACCGTTTATGTTCATACCCGTGGGCAGTCTTAAACCAGGGTGGAGGCCAGAGTAGGCCCCATTTTCCATTAAACGTTTTGTTCACAACTGAGATTTTACTTTTATAACAATTTTTCAGTGTATTATTGATTTTTTTGAGTAGATTATAAGAGGAATGAACTCTGGTTCTGCAATTTTTCGGAAAACGTTCGTACATTTCCTGATATTTTTAGCCGTTTCGGCCAATTTTGATTTTTTTGAACGTGATTATAGGGTGTCGAGTCTAACCTGTCAATCTTTCAAGGGTAGATTCGAATGTTTCTTCAAGTTTTTGCCCGAATTCGTCCGTTCCGCTGAACGTTTTAGTACACAATGCACAATCTATAATTTTTTATACTTTGGAGAAAATTTAAGAATTTTTTGCTTATTTCATTCCAACTTATTAAGTAATACACTTAATAAGCCTTCTTTACGTTCATAAAATAACATGTAATAGAATGCGTTCAATGTAAAAAGTCTGTCATTTGGGGAGGATTTGAAATTAACTAGACTATTGTTGCTAATTACGAATATCTATATACAATTTCAAGTAGCATCGTTTCAAAACTAACATTGAAATAATCGAAAACCTAAAATGCATACAAAATACGCAATTATTTTGCACATTTTGGCATATATGTAATGTGTCTATCCCTTTCTCATCACCTAAGATTTTAAAGTGTTTCTTTACATTAAGTTTGTAATTCTCAATCTGGAACTTAACATATTTAAGTAAATAAAATATTTTATTAAGTCCGCCTCCTGACTCATGCCCTTCCTGATTTCCTTCTGGGCACATCACACCTAGAATGGATGAATGATCTGATGAATATGTGATTAAGTAAATATCAAATGAATGATGAAAAAAGTAATGGTGAAATGAGAGGCAAGAGAAACCGGACGATCCGGAGAAAACTTGCCTCGAACCCGCTTTGTCCACCGCAATCCCACATGGATCGATATGGATTTGAATCTCGGTTCCAGTTGGGCAAGATAAGCGATTTGACTGTGCTCCACGGATCGCTCCGTCCACACATATACCTCTATATTCCTTTAAAACTTGACAGAAAGTATGGTCATAATTCATTGTGGTCCGGGAACTCGATGGCTCTCCATCACTGAAAGTTCAGCAAATTGAGACGAAGTATTTTAGCTGATAGAGTACACAACACTGGACAGGAGTTAAGAGCACATTTATAGCAATTTTTTAATTTAAGAAACGTCGAGTTGGCAAAGAGCTCATAAAACGAGTTATGGAACTCGATGCTCGTAATATAACTTAAATTTTTTATCAGTATCAGGATGATTCTCACAAAATTCTTGAAAAAAAATTGTTTTCTTATCTCCAAAAAACATTTGTCACAGTCTTGAATCCTGTTACATTAATCCTATCCAGTTTTTACTCACAGTTCAATAAATTCTCAAAGCATCTCACAAAGTTCTTCCCGCTTATAATAAGACAAAATAGAGAATTTGTGATTGAAGTATTTAAAACAGTCATAAACTTTGTTGAATGCCTTAACGAAAGTTTTCAAAAATCCCCAGTTTCAGAGGCGGCAGTATGATCTTTCGTCTTTTCACCAAACTTGTTCACATTACAATCGTGTCTTTAGAAGTCATTGTTATTTTAGGAGACCATTCTTTTCTAACTCAATGTAAATGAAGTACACGGCTATCACACAGGAAAATTTTGTGACGCCTGACTGTGATCCAGGAAGCATTCCTGAAACTTTAGTTTGTGCATCTATAGAAATAATTATTGCTCCGAATAGTTTAATGCACTTAAAACCATTGAAAGGGGTTAGCTTTTCTTCAAGAAATAATAATATGCTACCGGAATGTGTTCACATATGTTCACTTTATTGCTAATGTATACATACAATGACCACCTTCATATTTTTTGATTGCATCAATATATAAGCTCCATTAGTTTTTGTGTGCAACTCGTTATTTATATTACTCCTTATGTTGTTAATGTTATTACTCCTTAAATGTTGTGAAAGTAAACAAGACAGCCATTATCTGTCGAGTACTCCCATAACTATTTTTTTTAAACGGTACCAAAAGAATGATGTAGTTTGAGCCAGCAGCCTTTTCTCCTTCGAACAACCTGACAGAAAGCTCAAACCTGCGTAATTCCTGAAGTTTTTGGAAGATGTTAAATTTGTATAAGTGTACGAGGGACAAATGTACTTTGGTTTATTTGTGAAAAGAATTGTCAGTGTAGATCATGTACAGAAATAAATGCCTATCTAATTTTGGTAGTTTTATTTTTCGTATTGAATAACACAAATTTCTATCATTCAAACTCCAAATCTTTCGTTTTTTTTATATTCGTGTTTATGAGGATTTACTGTGTCTAAACCGCACACGCAATAAGTACAAACGTAAGCGCGACGGTTGCTGTGATTTCATGTTAGCAGAAACGTGGAGAAATTCCAATTCTTGCAACTGACAGTTTTACGACGTCCCTCATGTCTTTTATAATATCCACCACCATTTACTGTCACGCGAGATATTGAAAAGTGACATTTAACGTACTTATAGAAATCTAAAATGGTTTGGGGAAATATGATGACTTTCCAAAAAAGCTCTAAAAAACACTAATTTTGATGCAAAGCCCGAAAATAATACTACTCTGTGTTATTGATGTGTACATTAGTTTGACGTTTCCAATTGTTAATTTGCTGTAGTTGATTATTATCAACTTTAATTGGATTAGTTCTCCTTTTGCTCGTAGTGTATTCAGGTGCGTTTGGAGTCCGGGCGTCGTGCTCTGCGCACTGTGTGTCGGCGCCGCCTGCTTCTCCCTCCGCGGGGTCGCGTCACCACCCACGCCGCGCCGCGCCGCGCAGCCGCCAACCCCACAGTTCGCTCCCTGGGGTCGACGTCGTCTGCCGCGGTCCAGCCTTCGCTTCCCGCCCGCCTCGCGCTCTCCCTCTGGAGCCGGCCTGTGCCGCCTCGGCTGTGCTCCCCCCCCCCCTTCGCAGTGAACCGGTGGGCAGTCGAAGAACGTGAAGCACTCTCTCTGAGATGAGCAAGCGACATGCTTTTAATCGCGGAATTTCAGTTAATAAAAGCTAACTAAATGGATGTTTGTGCGGGAATGTCTTAATCAGGGACTTAATCCCGAGATCAATTCCACCTCCCTTTAAAATGTTATCGAAAATTTCTTCACGCGGTGAATCGGAAGACACTCGAAGCCTGTGAAACACGGTCGCTGAGATCACCAAAAGTCATGTTTTTTAATCGATGAATTTCAGTTAATAAAACCTAATTAAATGGATGTTTGTGCGGGAATGTCTAAATCAGGAACTTAATCCTGAGATCTACTCAACCTCCCTTTAAAATATTATCGAAACTTTCATCGCGCAGTGAACCAAAGTCACTCGAAGCCCGTAAAGCACTCTCTCTGAGGTGACATGTTTTTAATCGTGGAATTTCAGTTGTTAAAATCCGAGTGGACGTTTTTGCGGAAGTGTCTTAATCAGGGACTTAATCTCGAGATCTACTTAACCTCCCTTTAAAATGTTATCGAAAATTTCGTCGCGCAGTGAACCGGAAGACACCTGATAGCCGTGATGCACGGTTTCTGTGATGACCAAGGGACACGTGTTTTAATCCCGGAATTTCAGTTAATAAAATATCAGTGGATATTTTGTGCAGAAATGTCTTAATCAGTGACTTAATCCCGAGATCAATTCAACCTCCCTTTAAAATATTATCCAAAATTTCGTCCCGCAGTGAACCGGTAGACACTCGAAGAACCTGAAGCACGGTCTCTGAGACGACCCAGCGACATGCGTTTTAATCACAGAACTTCAGTTAATAAAAGCCGAAGAGATGTTTGTGAGGGAATGTCTCAATACGTGTCTAAATCCTGAGATCTATTCAACCTCCCCTTAATATACGAGTATTACCGAAAATCGCCGCGCAGTGAACCGGAAGATACTCCGTGCTCGTGAACCATGCTCTCTTAGTGACACTTTTTTTTAATTGCGAGATTTCAATGAATATTCAACACCAGTCTGGAAGTTCATGCGAAATGGCTTAATCACACTGTTCCTGAAATTCATTCAACCTTCTTTTATAATAATACTGAATTTTTTTTCAGTAACAGCAGTGGTTCTCATGGCACAGTATATTACATGAAGCTCAGACCGTGATTTTAAACTTGTCTTTAATAACTTCCCGTTCTTTTAATTGCTTAATGTCAATAAGTGTCTTATTTACGTCCATTTTGAAGGACTGTGCGCCGCCGCCAATCGCACCGCCTGACCCGTGACCCCTGACCCCGCCGCGCCGAGTGGCTGCGGGGGCGGGGCGGGGCGGGGGCTCGTAGAAAGTCCGAGCGACGCGCGCGGCGCCCTCCGCGGCGAAAGCGCCCTTCCTGGCCCTCGACGCCGCTGCGTGGGCGGGACGTCTTCGGCGGCGGCGCGGCGCAGTGGTCCAAGAGGGACAGAAGTGGTGGACAAAGAGAAATTGACTCGTGTGTGGGTGATTTATTTTCATTGCTGGGTTATTCTGCCTGCTGTTTTCGATACGCTATTTTATTTGTTTATTTATTTATTTACGTCAAAAAACAGTTAAAACTGCGTATGACGTGCTATGGAGAAAAGTGAATTGTGTGCACATTTTCAAAATTCTGTGATCCCTAAACTAATATACTACTAACTCATATACTATTTGAATTTTGAAGACAAAAAAAGCTCCCATGTAATAACATCTATTTTCAAGGATAAATAAGCAATAAATTTTGGCTCTTATCCATGTTGTCCTTCGGAATAATACTTCCTGCCGCGACAAAATGAAAGCGATAACTTGAATAATTGTATTTTCCACTGAATTCTAGAAGACGTGCACAGATAATGAAGTTACATTTATGTCCAGAAGCAAAACAAAGGTCCATCTCAGCATTTGCTCAATGGATCAGGGAAACTGGACGAAAAACCTGATCGAGATGGGGGTCATTGATCCAAAAGCTGCGATACAATACTTGTTACATATTGTTGAGAATTATACAGTCTAATGGTAAATAATACAATAAATATCACTGTTAAAATTAATGTTACTTTCCTTGTGATGCTTAATTTGAATGCTTAATTGAATGTAGTACACATACTCCTCCTTGGTAACGGCGTTAGGTACGTTTAGAGGAAATAACGAACTTCGTTTATACTGATCCTGCATTGGCTACCTTTGCGGATCTCTCTTACATCACATACATTTACCCACTGCGTTAAGACTTGTTTTTGCCCGGCGTTTCGGAACGCTACAATTCATTGCGCTTGTGTTCCAAAAGTATTGTGCTCGTCTCTTATCCCCTTCAAGTATAATGTCCCTTGCTGGTGTAATGTGTAAAGTCCCTGGCTGGATAGGAGTAGATTTTACTCGCTAGGGATACTATTAATCCATAATTGGTGCTTTATTAATAATTTTTTCCCTCGAAAATGTTCAAACTAAACAAAGAAAACCGTACAAGAACACACTACGTAGAGAGGTCTTACGATTCATTCAGATTGTTTTGCGTTAACGAAGGTGGTGCCCGTTTCACGCATAAGTTCTCTGATTTGTTCCCTCTTCCTGAAATTTTGAATGTCCCATTCTAGAGAAAATCGCCAAGTCGCATCCTGGATAACCTATATGTCGTTGAAAATATTAACTACGCGATAACTATACTTCAGTATCACCGGTTCCAGACCTTCAATCTGCCTGTTTGCTCTGCCTACCTTCAATCTGACAGTTTGATCTTGCCACACTACGCTAACAGTCGTAGTAGTAGTAGTAGTAGTAGTAGTAGGAGTAGCAGTGGCATGGGATTCCACCGCGCGTGCCCAATTGGCACTTGCTGGCGCGAGCCGAGGGGCGGACACGTCGTTTGCAAACGGCGCCGTGAACTTCTCAGCGGCTGCTTAGGCCTCGCCCCAAGTACACAAAAGGACTCCGCGGTAAATTTCACGGCGCCGCGACGCCTTTGCGGGCAGGTGCGTGCAGGAGGCCGTCAAGCGCTTTACGACGCCCCCTCCTGCCCTCGCTCCCGGTCCTCCGTCCTCCGCCCCCCCCCCGCACACACACACACACACACGCGCACGCGCGGCACCGTCGCAGAGACCGGTAGCGGTAGCTCAGTGCATCAACTAATGTCACTGCAGAGCCTCTGACCGGGAGGTCCTAGGTTACACTCCCCACGGCGGCAGAATTTTCGACACTAGCTTTTCAGCTAGGTCGAATTCAGTCGCTGTCTGGAGGAGAATTCGAGCGGCCGGCTGCTCTGATCGGTAGTTTTCCGTGGTTTCTCCGATCAACACCAGGCGAATGCCGGAGTAGTATCCTAACAAACGGGCCACGGACCGCGCGCGATCTGTCCTTCCTCTTCCTTGTCCTATCCTCTCCCCTTGCACACACACTTACACTAACATGCACTACACTACCACATATTCCGGAAGACCGGTCGGGTGCTTAGATCTTGTCCCGGCTGGGGCGATGCCCCGCTGGTGGGAGAGTCCTGGTTAGGGAGAAACCCCACTAGCCGACGGTAGGTCGGTGCCGGATCTCGCCATCCAGCACGGGAAGATCACCGCCATCTCCCGAGAAAAAATACATGCACTACACTAACGGGACTAATGACCGAAGCAGTTGATGCGCCCGGAAACACGAAAAAATCAATCAATCAAGCGATGAAGAGCGGGAACGCGGCGCGCGTATTTCGACCACAACATCCAAATAGTTTACTTCTTTCTCTAGTTGTACTGCACGATGTGGAACTGATATCCATTTACAGCAATTTATGTCGAAGTATTTTCTATTTATTTTTTAAAATTTATTTCTGCTCGTTCGAAACGGCTGTTTTAGGAGGCTTTTAACGTATTATTTGTTTGCGTAGTGTTCAATGACTAATAGTAGCAATACCGTAGGAATGTGAGAACGTCCCAGCTTGAGAACAACTTTTATAAATAATTCACTTGTTTATTGTTGAATTATTTGACATGCATTTAATAAGGTTTAATTTTCAATAGTGTGAGAATAATTATAAACTATAGTGAATTCAGGATACTTGAACTTTTATTTGAGGAGTCTTGATTTGATTTTTGTGCTGATGGTGAACGACCTAGTTTGAATTCTAGATGTTGGGGAACTGGGCCGCACCGTGAAGAGGATCACCGCATAGCTCCACTCTCCGATAGGGCAGGATGGGGAAGGGAAGATCACGTGCGATCTGTGATCGGCCCGCTCACCTTTTTCCCTACGGTTTTTCTTCATTGCAGTCGTCTTTCTAATTTTTAATGTGGAAATTGCTCTAATTATACCTGCTATAATCATTCAAATATCTTCTAATTCATCATATTAACGCCATCCGCCAGTTGGCCCTCCCACAGTTGACAGAGCTGTTCACTTGTGCATTGTAGCATGATTTTAACCACCACATGTCTCTTCAACACCCTTCCTTCCCTTCATTCACTCTCATAGAATTGGTCGCAGGGATAGGCTTGAAGACCTTTAAAAAGGAATGTAAAACCGACCGAGATGGACCAACAGGTTTCTTCAGGAAACCGAATCAGTGAAAGGCCCTGTACAGGAAAAAAGTAATAATATGTGCAAATAAGCGTCGGGACAGTGGAATATCTGAAATTCCTGGAACTTCTTGAAAAAAGCAGGAATTGTCGGAATGGGAATCGTAAGGTAAAATCTAAGGACCATTAGCAAAAAACTACATTAGAATAAAATCACAATCTGATCTTTGATGAATTGAAGTCTCCTGTAAAATCGAAGAAGTGATAATGAAATTGATGGAACATTCTGTTACATTTAGCTGGGTTTGTGTAAATTGGAAAATTGTAGCAATTACGTCTCACCCGTTTCAATATAAGAGATCGTATACGAAGGTAATTATAACGTGTGCACTGGGAATGTAATAGTATATCGTGATAAACCGAGTACTTTGAGGCAACACATGTCTGGAGAGGGGGGCTTCGCTTTGTAAACACCAGCGCTCCTTTGCAGAGCTGCCTGCGTCGGCCGCGACGCACGTGACGTGCCGAGCTGACGCGTCGGGAATGCGTATCGAGGTTGGCGCCACCGACGCCTTCCCATTGGCCGGTGACATCACACACGAAGGAGCATCACCGAAAGGCATTGCCGCTCGCCTGTTTTCATAAGTGCTGTTGTTTCCTTGTACGTGACTCCAATACCAAATTCGCCAGGCATAGCTAGTTTGTCGTATGCGTGGTTATCTACTTACGAAGTAAAGCTTCAGAATGGCATGTTTCTTTAGGAATGATATTACTTTCGTTTGGTTCAGGTATTTTATTCGTATCATAATATTTATCGGGATTATTAAAGTATGGTACTTAAAAGTTAAAGAATAGGATATCACAATATTTGCGAATAAGAATATAAAGATATTTAGATACATAGCGAAGTCACGAAGTATCTGAATGCTCACTAGTCAAGCACGACCGTGATAAAAATGAAAAGTTTTTTAGGTCACGTAGATAGTACAGTAAGGCTAAACCTAATTTCGTTATGAATTATCGAAAAAATATGCCGGGCGGTTTAAATCTCCTCAACTGCATTTTGAGAGAGTTTTAAAGCAATCTACGGAGGTGATCATATTTGATTGTTCTCGACAAGACGAATCGATGGGATCCATATTTAAAACGATCTTTCTAGAATATTTTGGAATAATTCTTAAAAAAAATTTTTGATTCAGAAACTCTTCGGATTATTACACTGACTTTCCGGCTCAGCATGACTCCTTGGAACATGATTTATAATAATTACGATAATTAAATCTACTTATGCAAAGAAACTAGATTTTTTAAAAGTGTTTCTTCTCGATACTATTTAATTTCGTCTATTTCTGAGGGTAGAGGAGCCAGACAACTTTTGTTCTTAAAATTTCTTTTAAATATGAACTTGGATAGCACACGTTAACATAGTCAACATGAATTCACCCGCCAGCGGACGCGTAAATATAAGCTAGCCTAGAAAATACCCGACAAGCCTCAGAGGTCCGGAAAGCAGAGACGAGTTGCACAATAAAACGTGTGTCTTATGGTAACTGAGTAGTAATAAATTTACGAATTAATAAATTTATGAAGTAATAAATTTATGAATTTTATAATATGAAGTACATTTTATATTTTTTTTATTTTATACCTCGTATTGATATATAAAATACCAAATGTTGTATCTCAGCGAAAATACGTTTGCCTCTGCTGCATGGTTCATTGAAAGGTATTTTTTCTGGTAAGGTTCGAGCCCCGACGGAGGTGGATTCTCGACCCTAGCTAGGTGGAATTCAGGCGTTGACTGAGAAGAATTCTAGTTGGCGAATGCGCTGATTCGTTGTTGAAACGGGCCTACCCTAACAAACAGTAAAATAATATAGTACAAAAGTCAACAGAAGCCTCATATCTCAGAGGACCAAATCATAAAATGGACAAAGAGAGCTGAGGACTGCTCCACTGACACCGCAGCGCGAGGGGAAGTAAAGCCGGCTGTCCCATGTTAGTAGATTTACTGCATGTAAAAGATCCTCAAGCCTAAATGATGCCTCTGAGCTAAATTCAAATCGCCTGTTTCGTCACCCAAGTAATACCTTCTTTCTCCCATGGTTGGTGAAAGGAGTGTAACGAAATTTGCGTGGTCAGACGGAAGAGCAGGTCTCATGGCCTGAGTCTCGCCACGTAAAATAAGGAAATTTCAATTCAATTCAATTCAATTCAGCGCTCAGCGGTTTCGGCATCGGCATCCGTCACTGTGGTCTCTTTGCGTTTCTCGTTTGTCCGCGCCAGTTGCCACCGCCACCGCTCCGAACGCTCGCGCCCCGCCGCGGCCGCGTGCCGAGCCAAGAGCACCCGCCGCGCGCTCCAGGGAGCGAAAACCTGGCGGGCTGAGCGCGCCGTGGGTGCTGCGTGGCCGGAATTAGGCGGCGGGCGGCGCGCCAGAGCGCAGCCCATCGGCGTCGCCTCCGCGCGCTGCCAGCCGCCAGCCGCACGCCGTGGTGCAACGCGCGCGCGCTGGCTGGCGGGCGGGCGGGCAGGGCGGGGAGGGACGGGTGAGGCAGGACGGGGCGGGCGAGGCGGGGTGGGACAAGGCGGAGCGGGGCGGAGCGGGGCGGGGCGGGGCGGGGGCAGGGCGGGGCCCGGAGCGGGGCGGGGCGGGGGCGGAGCGGGAGCGGGGCGGGGGCAGAGCGGGGCGGGGGCGGGACGGGCGGGGCGGTGCGGGGCGGGGTGGGGCGGAGGCGGGGCGGGCGGAGCGAGGTGGAAGGCAGGGCGGGGCGGAGCGGGGCGGGGCGGAGCTGGACGGGCCGGGCGAAGCGGAAGGGGCGGGGAGGAGCGGGGCAAGGCGGGGCGGGCGGGGGCAAAGGCGGGGCGGAGCCCCGGGGCAAGGCGGGGGCCCGGGCAGGGTGCAAGGCGTGGCAAGGCGGGGGAGGGGTGGGGAAGTGGGTGGGCGGGGCGGTCAGAGCAGCGTGGCGCGCCTCCAGAATCAATACGCCCCGCGGACGCGAAAACGCACGCCCGCACACACTTCCGCACGCACGCTGGCGCAAGCACGACGCGCACGACCCGCCACGCGCGGCGGCGGCGAGCAGGCAGGCGGGCGGCATAGCCAGTGCATTGCCAGGCGCAGGAATGGGCCTCGGGCTTAATTTATTCCTATTCCACTCGTATGAAAGTAATACCAGTACCGTTGAACTGTACGTGTAAAATCTTTCATGAAGACGGCTATAAAAAATACCGCTTTCTTTTCCTTTCTTACTGTCCCCGCCCTACATTTCCTGCTCCCCCCTACCGCTTCTGGTTAAAGTTCACGTAGTACGACGTCACTTCTGGACAGGGAGCTACACGTCAATCATAGGAAGCAGGTGATCATGTATGCCAGACTCAATATAAGTAGCACTATGAATCTTTTAGTGAGGTAATTTCATGCATGCAGTAGTCTCTCATGAAAATACCACTCGTGCTTTGGAAATTTTCAGATGAATTCAGGGCACTCTACTACCTATGATAAAGCGTATTATTTCTACCATCGGCGCATGTTTTCTTAAACTCTGGGGGCTGTTAGTGAGAAATATAGTTATTTCATTAACGTACCGAGAGTTCTCCATTTTCTCATTGGTGAGTAAATTCTTTCTCCTGGGGCACGATATTGGTAACAGACAAAATATGTAGTTCATTTGCTACTGCAAATAGATTTTATAACACGGGAGCAAATACTGCTTGTTCTCAAAATTTCCGAAAAACGCATCTTACTACCTATTCAACTAAGTAAAAGAGCACGGAAGGATTCCGGAGATCAAGAATCTGTATGCAGACTGAACCTCTCCCCATCTGTCACAGAGGGGAGACTTTTGACGTTAACTAAATAAATGTAATCCAGTACCTTTGCGTGGGTGGCTTGACCTCGAATAGTGAATGAAATCGGTTCCGAGTCGATAATGGTTCGATAGAATACCATGAATAAATGGTATAGGAAACAGAGAACTGCGAGGAGTCCCAAGCGATACGTGATGGTAAGAGAAGCTAAGCAAGCTACAAGCAGATGAAAGATCGCATGTCTTATGTGCAAGCCGAATTCCCGACTATTGGATCCGCATTTTGGACGGTGCCCCTCTCAACTCACGAAGAGGTCCTTAATGCGTGTGATGCGTCAGTTGATGTCTTTGGCCGTGGAATGTTTAAGCGAACTTTTTACTTTCTCGCATGCCACGAACTATAGAGAAAAATAATACTGCAGCGAAAAACGGGAGACTTTTCGGTAGAAAAATTCGTATTGAAGATCCCAGATACCGAAAAATGTACAGTTCTTGTTCATTTTATATATAGTGAACTACTTTCTCTAACATGTTTGGTAGTCAGAATCCACGTTTGTGGGTTCTTGATACCGAAACATTTGTTCACAGCAAAACGCCGGTCCGTCTGTCCATCAGTCCGTCAGTCTGCCTGTGAACAACGCTAGCGGCTAAACCATGAGCAGAGTTTTTGCCACAATTGATATTCCCAAATCGAGCTGGTTGATGTCACGGACTCTTGAATTTGAAACGGATGTTATAATTTTAGAGGGTATTTTATGCCTTAAGGACATTTTCCGCTTTAAGGAAAATGCCCTAAGGACATTTTCAACTTTTTCTCAAAAATGTCTGAATAGTTTTTCTTAAACTTCGTATACGGATAGCGTAATGAACGCTTAAAATGTTGCAGGTTTCAGTTTCGTTGAAATACTTGAATTCTTGAAACTTGCAAATGTTCAAAAAGTTTTCGCCTCTTCCTGCAACTACACTATTGAACATCATTTGCATAAAATCTGTTCTTCTGTAATTGCCTAAAATAAAGGCAATTTGAAAACCAGATTCTCTCAAAAACGGCTTGAAATTTTTTCTTTAAACTTTTTGTACGGATTTAATCTTGATGTCAATTTAGCTCCGATCTACCTTACAAAGCCAAATGTCTATCTGATCACATATTGTAATAATTCCGCATAATGAAACATATTTGTTAAATTTGTTCATTGGGACAGAAGGATAATTGTTCAGAAATTCATAGAACGTTACTCTCTCGATTAAAAATGGTCTTATATTTAAAAGAAAATGTCAGGTATCATTTTGAGAGAGAGAGATAGTAATGCTTTTTTAGCCAATTGCACTTTAAGAGAAAATAGAAGGTCCCAGTCATAATGGATTTATGCGTGCGCGTAGCGTGTACAGAATTTTCAAAGAGTGAAAAATTTACTTATGATTACAATAATAAAAGTTTGATGAATTTATTAAGTTAAGAAAGTAATATATTCAAAAAGAGTGCTAATTACTCAAGTGATAAGTAGACACTACTGATCCCAATTATTCTGTATCACCTTTATCAACTTTTCTGGTTAGTCATTGAGACTACCTAAATTATGCTATTTGTACGTAATTTTAAAGAGAATAAATTCCTCAAAATCAATCCACTGGACAATACAAAGAGTTTAAGTATACATAGCCTTTAAACTACAAACTAGAATGTATGAAGACAATACTAAATAAAATTAGGAAATGCCGGAGCTTGTCAAGAAAGTTAAACCCAAAGTAGATCTCATCCATTATTGGTTACCATCATGACAGCTGCATCAATTACGATTCATATTCACTTGATTATTTGGCAAATACTTGATAGTATACTAGTGAGTGGCATGAACACCTGCAAGTAAAGTTCCAGTGTTTCTTTGTTTTATTTGTAAGCAAGATTTTTGGCGGAGTCATCTCATGATGATCTTTGTATTCGTAAAATTGTCCCGTGCGCTGACGAATTTCATATCTTCCTTGTGTCGTAACTGCTCGATTTGTACCAACCTTGAACCTTTTGCCTTGACTTTTCAACAACTTTTTACGTGAGTGGTTTCCATGTTCTCTCGTCAATATTATTTCATTACCGAAAGAAAGGTGCAACATGCATAACGAAAGAATAAATTTAAAATATAGTTCAAATACCAGAACTCTGAAGCGCTAATCACATTTTTTTTGCGTTTTCGTCCTCGAAAGTTTATAATATTGGAGAAAGAAGTGAAATTAGCTAGTTGTATGTGCTTATAACATGTGCTGCATATATGTTTCTGAATTTGAAATCATGACACTCATCGGTAGCTATCAAGTGTATAGAATACTTACATATTTACACTATGGTTGCAACAATACAGCTTGATCTATAATAATTGCGTAATAAATAATAATTTATCGAATTGACAGTTAATGAAATATAAAACCGATAAATTGATGGTGAATTTTTTTGCACCAGAAAAGGTGTTATGATGATTTCTATTATGATTCATGATAACTGCAGGGTCACCAAAAAAAATCGGGTCCCGGAATTAAGTTATGTGTGCTCTTATACAAAATTCTACAAGCGTACACCTGGATTTTATGTATTATTTTTTGTTAGCATTACATTAATTAAAAAATGTAGATAAATGACAATGACCTGTCGCTGCAAACATAGACATACGCAGACATTTAAGAATCCATTAAAAATGAAGCGAATTAAATAAATATTCAAATTGCGATAAAATAACGGACGTGCTGGACTTTAGTAGCTTCTTTGAGCTTCATAAGCCCTTCATGTACGATTTCAACAACTTTTCCCCGGCCCTGACCAACTGTAGTATTGTAGCATACAACTGTAACTTAATTAATTAGTTTCACATTACACACATTAATTATAAAATGTTGTAATTGAATTTCCATATTTTCATGTAGTTCGATGAGAATATTCTAATATCAAGTAAACTAATCTAGAGAATTTGCGTGATGTAATTCGGTTTGCGGTCTTTAATTCATTTCATTAAAATATTACACGAAGTGCATATATAGTATTAAGCTATTACGAGTCAACAAGAGATCTGGTGTTTTTTTGTTAACATTATTTATCTTAATGTAAAGCAGCAACCAGATCTTATTGGAAAAATAAATTTAAAAAAATTATTTCAATTAAAATTTTCTGACGAAATGTAAGAGAATGAATCGACTAATAATTAAAAACACTATTATTCTAATTTTATATCAACAGTATTATATTTCAGTTATTACTATATAATAACATAGATAATTCACTTCCTCAAAATTGTTCGTGTTTTGGCAAATACTTCTTGTTCTATTAGCTATCAATCTATTCCGTGTCAATGTCTGCCCTAGATGATGTGCAATCCCTATCTACTGCCTCATTTTTCTCCCAAACTACCACTTGCTGCCGGGAAGTTGCAGCATTGTATGAATGTCGAATCTCAAAGCGAACGATCGATAATTGAAGAGTTTGTTTCTTTTGTCTTCTAGATTTACGCATCAATATATTCTTAACACGCTACTCCACTATATGCTGCCAAATATTATGTTATAAACGGCGTTCCTCCTACGTTAAAGTGTATCTGAAAAGCGTTAAATTTTATCTTTTACTATAGGACTGAGTTTGAATACTTTCCCTTCCTGAAAAATTGTACTTAGTGCAGATACGCCAGTTTGGAAATAAGCTCTTCAATTAGAGTTCTCTGAAACAATTTATTGGATTTCATCTACTGAATATTAGGAAAGCGCTTTAGAAAAGGAGTCATGAATTAAATGCGAGTTACTCCCCTCATTTATTTCTTGCTTTCTTCATAATATGTGGCAACTCTTCTTCTCTTCTGTAAGGTTCCGGTGGACGTCTACTATTAAACGGGTTTACTACCCACGCAATTATACATTTTACCAACTAGTTTAGAAAATAAAATAACCGGAGACTACCCACGTTCACTGGGTGAACAACTGGAGAGAGGAACTTCTCCAGACTGCGAAGAGCCGCTGGTGGCGAATATTTTAACGAAGCGAAATCGAGAAGCCATAGGAACGCGAGGAAAATTGATACGGAGATCCTGTTTCCTGCAGCGACGGGTCGCCGCCTGCGGTTTACGAGGCTGCTCGGACGAAACTAGCGAAGAGTGGGCACAGCCGTCGCTTCTGCTCCTGCCGCCCCCTCCAGCCCCCCCCCCCCGCTGGCGCCATTGCCACCTCGGCCACGGCCCTCTCTGCACTTTTCCGCTTCTTCCTCCGCATCCTTCTCTAGCAACTTCTGCTCCCCCCGCCTTCTCGTTCATCTCATCCGTTTCGTTTCCAGCATGTTCCTCTCCGTTGTTGGAATCGCCGCTTCGTTATCCGCCCGAATCATTGACTGCCCGAACCCTTGTCCCTCCTCTCCGTTGCTCCATGTTCTTGTCCCTCCACATTCTTGTTCCTTCTCATTCATGGCCCTCCACATTCTTGGCCCTCCACATTCTCGTCCCTTCACATTCTCGTCCCTTCACATTCTCGTCCCTTCATATTATCGTCCCTTCACATTCTCGTCCCTTCATATCATCGTCCCTTCATATTATCGTCCCTTCACATTATCGTCCCTTCACATTCTCGTTCCTTCACATTCTCGTTCCTTCACATTCTCGTTCCTTCACATTCTCGTTCCTTCACATTCTCGTTCCTTCACATTCTCGTCCCTTCGTATTATCGTCCCATCATTTTATCGTCCCTTCACATTCTTCTCCCTTCACAAATCTTATCCCTCCCCCTTTTGTCCCCTCATCTTCTTGTCGTTCCACCTCTTTGTCCCTCCATTTCTTTTTCACTCCACATTCTTCCCTCCACATTTTTCTCTCTTCTCTTCCTTTTACCGCTACTTCCTTATCCCTTCACCTACTCATTTCATCACTTCCTTACCACACCCCCACCATCCGCTCCCGTGACTTCTCTTTATCCCTCCCTTTCCCTGTCCGTCCGCCTCTGTGCGCCTCCTCCTCTCGCCCGCGGCCGCCTTCGCCGAGCCCGTCGCCCCTGCCGCCTCCTCTCCGCCCCCGCGCCCGTCGCCAGTGCGCTATCGGAAGATGCCTCGCAGCCGCAGAGAAAGTTTTCTTCCAGCGGACAATAACGCAGCCGCTCGTTTTTGCCTCGGAAGAAACGCACCGGGGCAGCGTCGAGGCCTCGCTTTCTGCGGAGCGACTTCGGTCTCGTGAATCGTGAGACCTCCGACTTCGGGGAGATCCCCCGCCGCGAGATGGTATCTGCTGTACAGAGTCTGAACATCGCCACTAATTCCACCTTAAAACAACTGGACGTTGAGATTTCTCTTGTATTTCGGTCTCCGGTATTCTTGTCTATTTTAATGAGTCAGCGCTTCGGAGGTAGGGATTATAGCATGGCTTTCTCGGTTGGCCTGGGCGTTGTAAGAGCCCTCAGCCGTGTAAAGGGGGAATGGTTCGTTACCTTAACAGCTTGTGTGAAGCCTCCTACAGATTGCGTTTTATGAGCACATCTCGAAATGGTTTGCTGCAGTTTATTAAGCATGCGTTTGCAAAGCAAATTATTCACACCTATTGCTTAAGAGTTCTCATTGCCATTTTATTTAATTTCATATCCTTTTCATGTTCTTTTTTGTAAGGAAAGTAATCGGTAGCTTGCTTTAGAATTTTATTCTTTATCTTACACATTATTATTTGTGAATCGACACAATTAAAAAATGTTAAAACGCAATGTGGTGAAGAAATTGAAAATTTACACCTTTCTTCGAGAGAATACGAAATTTTTCTTTGCTTTTGTTTCTTGTTTATTTTTCCTACGTATTATTATTTCAAAGATGTCTTTTCATGCTTCGTGCTTTAAAAATATAAGAATGCTTCATGTAGAATAAGTCCCCTTTAAAATAAAGTTTCTTCAGGTTTTTTGCTCCAAAAATATTTTGTATAACTTTTTAATTCTTTGAAATTCCTTTATTATTACATTATTATATCTTTAAAAATCTATATTTAAAAAAATAACGATTCTCTCTTTTGCTTGCCTGTACAAAATAGGTAGGAACTTTACGAAATATTGACGTTTGAAGTGGATGTAATCCGGGCTGAATAACCAGCTGGATGTTTCCCATGGGTAGCATTCCTCTCTATCCGGCGATGCTGCCACGATCTATCCGAAACCTGTTTATGGAACTTTCTCGTTGCTTTCGAGTACTGCGAGGAAACGGGCACAGAGCTCTTCCTTTTATTGGTGCGATCGATTGTTACGCTGTAATTTCGTTGCAGTAACAAGTCATTCAGAAAAAAACTAGTTTCTCCGCACATTTCTAAAAATATCACATTACTGTGCTTAAATTAGCATTAGCACTCATCTGTCTTTTAATGGCAATACGAATTATGACCACGTTCATGGAGTTTTAAAGCACGAGTAGAAAGGAGATTATTATTTAGATTTCATGGATTTAAAGCTAATTGTATCATTTTGAAAAGAAATTAGACAAGTAAAGTCAATGAAAGTTCACAGCGTTCTTTGACTTCGTGATAAAGATAGATTCGACATTAATAGTTTAATAATACATTGAAACTTACAGCAAGTGCAGGTTATTTGGAAAAGAAAAATCAGAGACCTTGCTCATCTTAGCAAAATTATCAGTTTGTGATTCTGCAGAGAGGATTTAACAAAAGTATTTTGAATTTGAACACAATGGTTTTCTAGTCATATCTACAAATCCATACTGCACTGTTCTTGGAATATGATTTATAACCCTGTCTTACTTCGTGAGTGCCAACGATTTAATGAATTAATAACAAGAGTGGCAATCGTGATTCAGCACTAGTGGAACGAAGGTAAAGGAAAAGCCTGAGAAAAACTGCCGGTAGCAAGCGGTGGAGCCAGAAACGCGAGCGTTCCGTCGTTGTGTGGGGCGGGTTTTCTACTCGGGCGCGTCGCGGGTCCGCGAGGTGTCCGCCGCTGCACTCGACGCCCCCGCACAATGCGCGGAAGGCGGCGGCGGGGCGGCTCTCTCTTTCTCCGTCTCCCTCCCTCGCGCGCCTCCCGGCAGATAGCATCTCGCGCGGCGGGCCGGAGGCGCCCCGCAGCATCCAACGCCCCTCCCCTCTCCCCCCGCGCCCGCGCCCGCGCTGCTGCAGGAAGCGCAGCAGGAAATGCTCGTGCCGCATCTCGCGGGGGCTGGCACGCGGCCAGCGAGAGTTGCGGCGGCGGCGGCGGCGGGGGCGGCGGCGGGGGCGGCGGCGGGGGCGGCGGCGGGGGCGGCGGCGACGGCGGTGAAGACGAGAGCGGTGATGAGCCCGGGGTTGGATGACGAAGACGGAAAGGTTGTCTGGTGAGGATGAGGAGGGCGGCGAGGACGGATGAAGGCAGTGATGATGAAGGCGACGGTGGCGGTGAAGGAAGGGTGTGGTAAAGGCTATGGGAGTGTGGTGAAGACGATAGCGATGATGAAGACGGGGGCGTGGTAAAGATACGGGAGGTGATAGATACGGTTTCGAAAACATCCGGAGGCGCTAGTGAAGTCCGGGCCGAGGTGGCGAAGGCGGTGAATGAAGGCGGTGAATTGATTGATTAGTGATTTCAGATTGCGACAACTGCTAAGGTCATTAGTACCGTAAGTGTAGTGCATATTATTATTGCAGGAGGTGGTGGTGATCTTCCCCGAATGGCTGGCGAGATCCGGCGCCCACCAACTCGTCACTTACGAGATTTTTCCTAACCAGGAATCTCCTACCAAAGGGTTACCACCCCAGCCGGAACAAGCTCCTAGCTCCCGACTGGTATTCCGTCTTCTGCAGCAGTGTAGTGCACGTTAAGTGTAAGAAACCACAAAAAACGGTCGATCAGGGCGACCAGACGCTACAAATCTCCTTCAGATAGTAACTGAATCTGACATAGATAAGTATCTAATGTGTCTAAAATCCTGTTGCTGTCGGGACTCGAACCCTAGGACCTCGCGGTCAGAGGCACCACAGGGACATCAAAAGATCCCCTGGGCCACCTAAGCCAGTGAGGGCGTAGATAAGTCAGTCGAATGGCGAGGATGGCGAGGAAGAGGGCGGTAAGTTGGAAAAAGGAGGTAACATGAATGAAGAACGTTGATGCGCGGAAGGTGCAAAAGACAAGGTGCGAAGTCTCAAATTGCATGGAACAGTGAGGACGAAAGTTGCAGCGACGGCGGAAGCGGAAGGCGGTAGGAAACGGAAGCGGAACCTAGGATGGAAGCATGGATGGAAGAGATGGCAAGAGCGGGTTGGCGGCAGCGCGCGTTGGCAGTATTACTGATAGGGCAAGGGTTGCGGAGGACAAAGGCGCAAATGAGAGCAGGCCCCGTATCTAGAGGAATGGGCGGCTAGGACGGGCGTTGCTTGTACTAGCCTCATTTTTGCCATACCAATAAAAAAATGCACACTTTGTTTTCTTTGCATTTGAAAGGACACAAACGGTAATAGAAAACTACAATCAACATGGAAAATACAAAATATTTTAAGGGAATTTAAAAACACATAATAGACAGTTTCAATTGTTTTAAGACTTTACGGTATTTTAATTCTTTTTTTTATGTTCATTTTCAAACAACATTCACGTTCCGAGAGAAAACCTATTATAATTTTGTATAACCTTTCAAATAACTCGAGAAAATCCATGCCATTTTGTAGCATCACTATAGTATATACGTAATATTTCTTCTCATTAGTTTTCGAAGAAATTTATTTGAAAATAACGTCAAGAAACTATGGTACGTAGAAACACATTTATCGGACACGCTAATTTTTTAAATAATCTGATAAAATCGAAATGTTTCTGGTACGACTAAAATGATGTAAATGATCTGTGTAAATTGTATAGGACAGGTGAGATAATTGTAGACATCCTAACATCCTTTCGCTTGGTACCACTGAATTTTTCGATATTGTTGACTATGTCGGCACATTGATTCTGCATGAAATGGTGTACGCCAGAAGTCTGCCAACGAATGGAGAAAGGATATAGCTCGAAACCCATCGTATTTCATTGAGGCTCGGCCAAAATGGACGATCAAGCCAAGTAGAAGTGTTCTGTTTAAACCGCATTCAACAGAGAGACTCATTTTATGCCTGTTTAATGTGTGCTGAGACTGATAGATGTGGAATGTGGTCCTAATGTAACCTGTCACTTTAAAACTCCTCGCACCATAAATTCTCTCCATTCTTCACATGTTCTTCGTTGTTTTTGACGGTGAGGAAAAGGAGGGAGTAGTGGACAGACTTGGTGCAGGCGCAGTGCAGTCGCGGTGCAGTCGTGATGCAGACACGGTGCAGGCGCGATTCAGGCGCGATTCAGGCGCGATGCAGGCGGGTGACGGGGCGCTAGGGGCAGGGGGTGCAGGCGGGGGTGCAGAGGGTGCAGGGGTGCAAGCGGGGGCAGGTGGGGTGCAGGTGTGGGGTGCAGGTGGGTGCAGGTGGGGTGCAGGGCGGGGTGCAGGCGGAAGTGCAGGCAGGGGACAGACGTTGGTCAGGGGCTGCAGGGGGCAGGGGGTGCAGACGGGTGCAGACGGGGTGCAGACGGGGTGCAGACGGGGTGCAGACGGGGGTGGCAGGGTCTGCAGGCGGGGTGCAGGCTGGGGTAGGCTGGGATGCAGACGGTGCAGGCGGGGGTGCAGGGGTGTAGGCGCGGGTGCAGACGGGGCAGACGGGGGTGCAGACGGGGGGTGCAGACGGGGTGTATGCGCGGTGCAGACGGGGTGGAGGGGGCAGGAGGGTGCATGGGAGCAGGCGGGGTGCAGGCGGAGGTGCAGGCGGAGTGGAGGCGGGGGTGCAGGCGGGTGCAGGTGGTGCAGGCGGTGCAGGCGGGGTGCAGGCGGGGTGCAGGCGGGGGTGCAGGCGGGGGTGCAGGCGGGGGTGCAGGCGGGGGGCAGTAGCAGTGCTGGTGCGCTGCAGTCGCAATGCAGTGATGAATGGCTGTGTTGCAGGGGAGGGGCTGCCGGCGGAGTGCGCGTGGCGTAAGGAAGCGCTTGGGGACCGGGGTCAGAAGGCTCTCCCGTGCGCGCATCGCCTTGCACTGCATCGCTTCCCCTCCCTCCTGCCCGCCCAGCCTCTGCACTACCTCTTTGCCGTCCTCGCCCCCCTTCGGCCGCCCTTTCGTGCGCGCGCCGAAGAAAGTGTCCGCGCGGGGGAAAACGTCCGCTACGGGCGTTCGCTGCCGCCGCTCCACTCACTCTGCGCACCCGTTCCATATTTTTTAGCGGAATTGCTTCAGTAAACTTCCGAGAAACTTGCAGGTTGACATCTGGAAAGTTTTGTGGGTACCAATGAGAGGGGTGCTCAAATTAAATTGTGCTAGATAGCTGAAAAATATACATATTACAAAATTATTGTATAAATAATATTTTATTTTTATATGAATTAAAATATTTTGAAGTATAATCACATAAATTCCATCATTGAGGTTAAATAATATTTTTTTGATAATAAATCAGCATAGTGGTATTGCAAATGGACTTTTTGAACTTCGGTCTTGGTAGATCAAGACATTTGTGTTCATATTGACATCTTTATGTTAATTATCAATTTTGATACATCAGTCTGCGTACATCTTTCCTGATGTAACTCGTAGGTAAGAGTTGTCTAGAATCTGCAGGGAATATCCTTGATCTCTGAGTTTAGACCTCTCGATCTTGGACAAGACAAAAAGTTAATGTCTACTACGCGAAATGTGAAATGTCGAATTTTAGATTATCTCATGGTCATGTGGCAGAAAAATACTAAACAATTTCGAGTATTCCGTTCACACCAACCTACCGGAAGTATTATTAGCAACGTTGTTAAGCGATGAAACTCCTTAATTAGTGACATAGAGGCAAACCAGAACCCAATCAATATCTTTATGTAACGTTAATAAACTCGTAACAACTCAAACGGGAAGTTCTTTCCACCATCCAACTCGCGGGGAGGATAAAAAAATAAATTAAAACCGCCTCTCCATTCAGCCGCGCTCGACTGTTACCGGCGGGGAGGAACGCACTAATAGCCGCCTGCGGTCGCTCCTGGGAACGGCAGCGCTCCCTTCCCACGCATGCGCAGTCGCCCCGTCGCGGCGGCGCGTCGCTCGACGTGTAAGGCACCGGTCCTCAGGGCAACTTTCGCCGCCGGCGTCTTCATTTTTTTATCCTTCGCCGTGGAAAGGGGAGATCGACTCCTCCGCACGTTTTTGTTGCTTTGCGAAGTAGCAGAAACCGCCCGCCCTCCCCAGGGAGGGTGAGTGCGTGAGGAAGTGCCCTTCGTCGAAAGCAGGGGGCGCGCACTCGTCTGGGGCGAAGACGCCTTAGGCTGCGACCGCCAGAGAAAGTTGGCGATTGAGGGCGGCGAACGTCAGGTCATGGGGCGATGTGTTTTTAATACGTCTGATACCGATGAGAAAAAACGCAGGAACTTTGGTGAATGTGGAAGCTGCACTAAAGGTTGAAGCAGTGCTGGAATTCGAAATACGGAGATAACCTAAATAAAAGACAATATAACGCAATAGTTTGTGAAGATCCGTGTCAAAACATGTCCACCTTCCGATTCAATTGCACTGTCCACATTGAAATCACTTAAAAAAGTCCAAGAGTGCTAAATGTACCGCTGCTAGTTCATCATAAGGGACTGCAATTCAACAGAATATCATCCAAGTTACTTTTCGTTCAGACTACGGATGCTAAAAATTCACATATTGTGAGGAAAAACTTTAAACCAGAGTCAACGCAGACTACTGTTTGAAGACCGTTGGTTCTGAAAATACTTTCCTTGGGAATCGTCCGAATGTGCAAGAAGTGAACGCGCCGTCGAGGCACTGGTGAGGGCAATGGTCTTAATGCGAGCAATATAATTACTAACATTATTAACGTTGACTGTTAAGGGGAAGATACAGCTTACAGCATTAAAATTGTTATTATTTTTACACTTTTTTGTTCGTTAAAATCATACTCCACAGCAGTGAAAATGAACTGACACACAGGAATATATTTCTTCTGCAAGAACAATTTTGCTTTTAACTTTTAAAACTTTTTTTTTTTGAAAAATCAAAATTTAACCATTTTTCATACACTGATTTAGGGTTTCCCTGATAACTCAAATAATTTGGAAGATTTTTACACATTTCTTCTTTTAATTTGTTGTCAATACTCACAGGTTTAAACCTATGCTCGATCACTTGGATCTCTGGATAAATAATATTTTTAATTTGAATCCAAAATTAACACATTGATAATTAATAGTTTTTTTCAGATTTATAATTTTTTATTACAAAAACTATTGATCTAAAGTGTATGATTTAGCGTGGTTTTGTAGATAATACTTAGTTAAATGCATACTAAAAGTTTAATAGCTTTAAAATGATTGGTTTTTGAGCCATAAGGGAAACAAATCTTAAAAACGGTAATTCTGGTAAACAAGGGACGAAGTTACGAGTCTTGAGATTTGCTTCCCTTACTACTCTAATAAATGCATGATACAGCGACATACATTTTAAATTATAACTCTAAAACTATTGCAGATATCGAAATATTTTTTTCACCAACATATTTCTGAATAATTAATGCATAGGGGAAAATGTTTTCAAGGATCGATTTTTTTAAGGTTTTAAGGTGTATCTTCCCCATTAAGGATAGCTTTTCATTCTTCTTCGGTTACGTTAAGTCGATATAGCAGTACAGAATTATGAAAACCTCTTAACAAAATGAAACAAACTCACGAACTCCAGACGCAATATTCCGTAGAATATTTGAAGAGTCTTTTTGATCTTTCTGCTTCTTAATCTTCTTTTTTCTTCTTTCTCCTCTTTCGTCATCCCCTCTTTCATTTATTTGCCTTTAACCGTACGTCCAATTGCCCTGGTGTTGTGTTACTAATCTTTTCGTGCTCAATTTTCAAACGTAGGAAGGAATGATAAATCCATTTGCCTTTCTCTATATACGGATGTGGGTCGGTCGTGGGAAATAAGGATGGTGCATTCTCTGTAACCCGTTGTTTCACATACAGTTCTGATATCCTTCTCGCTTGTACAGACTCCATGACATGATAACCATGACCGCATTCTAAAGTTCAGGTAGTTCTATAAATGTTTCAATTCGTTTACCCAATTGCGTAATTGTTGATCCAGTTGTGTAACTGATAGTGTTTAGAAAATGCCAGACTTGTTACGGTTTCTACGGACCCTCAAGTAGGGATTCACCGCCCAATTGTTTTGCCAGTTATTGACTGTAGGTTACTATGTATAAAGGTTGCAGCTGCGTGAACTGAACCCCAGTTGAATTCACTCTTTAATCTTCTTATATTACATGTATCTCCATCTTCTTATGTCATTACTCTTATACGTGATTGCAGATACATAGTTACATCTCGTGAATTATTCAGTTGAATACGTTTACATTTGTTTTATATTTCTTACATATCAAATTTTCCTCTCCTTTACGTAATCATTCACTAACTTATTGCAGTTGAAAGTTCATTCATTTTATTGATTCGTTCGTTGAATGTTCGTTCATTCATTCATTCATTCATTTTATTGATCATTTCCTTACAGGATTTACCCATTACACATTACTGGGTGTTACTATTACAAATTATTGTGTGTGTAACTATTTCAAAGAAAAAACCTATTAACAATCCCCCATTCCTGCCTACCAAATTAATCCTGATCCCAGCCTTTTTGAAACAGCTCTACACCAATTACTCGATAGCTATAATTAACCAACGCTAACCAAAATCAATGTCAATCTTATATATGTATCTCTCTTTTCCCTTCATTTTATTTAATTAAACCAATTGTTGAATATCGAACAATCAAGTTTACAGATTTCTCATAAGGAATAAATATTACAGACGTTTGACCCAATTTTGCCTTGATGAAAGAGAAATGAACTCTTCTCTGAAGTTTCAATATTATTAACCAGTAAATACTTATATATGCATTGACAATACGTACTTAGCTTTCTTGTAATTTGGACAGGTTCTGAACTTAACGATGATAAACACATGAGGAATGGTATTTCAACATCTCAATTGGTCAAAAAGTAAGTTATTTTTTATCTAAGCTCTCCTTTTGCATTTAAGCAGCAACGCTGCTTTAGAATTGCAGAAGTGTTCCATTCACTTGATTGTAATTATATGAACAGCTACATTGGTTGGGGAAATAGTATGTACACACATTTAAACGCAAGCTCATTTTTATTACTCCAGAAACGCATAAAAATTTAAGGATTATAAAATACAATTGGCAATCAGTCAATACAACATTTTTCGGTAATTTCTCATAAACTCCAGTGAATCGTCACCAGTTTAATACCCTGTTTTCTGTTTATTCTTTTTCTTTCTCTCTTTATTTTAATTTTCTTTCTTTTTTACGTATTGGTAATTCTCTCTCTTCCTTCCTCTCTCTTCCTCTCTCTTTCCCTTTTCTCACTTCTTTCTCTCCACCCTTACCCTGCATGTCTCTTTTGTACCAAGCAAATGTTTCATCATTTTCCATTTCTAAATTGTTCATTTGACAGGGTAATTTACAGTTGGTGAACTCCTGGCTACCCCCTATCCAAACCGCCCCTGGCGCCGGTCGATGGCTCTGACGTTCGCGGCCAGCTCTCAAATTCGCCGTGAATGTGAGACTCGGGCACGAGCTGCAAAGATCTCCCCGGCGGCGGTATATCGCCGAGCCTAGCTTCTGGGGTGATGAACCGGTTGATTTAACTCAAAGCCATCATTACCGTTGTTACTGCAGCGATTCTGACCAAGAGGTTCAGGGAAGCCGCAGCAGTACCCAAAGAAATAGGCCACGGACGCTGCGTTCTTTCCTTCCTCTTCCTTGTTCTACCCTCATGTCTTACTTACACTTTCTTACATGCACTACAGACCGGGAGACTAGTCAGGAACGTAGTTGGTCTCAGCCGGGGCGGAGCCACCTGAGAGAGATTCCTGCAGATGGAATTCCCCAGCGAGCCGACGCGACGCTGAGTCCCATCAACCAGCGGTGAGGAACACCGCCTCCTCCTGAGTTAAAACATTCATTATAGTAAAGGGAATTATAAGCACAGCAGTTGATGTGTCCGGAAGCATCAATCAATAAATCAATCAATCGATGAGTCAATCATCCTAGGTGATTCGCAGCTTGCGGAAGGATCCACCGGCTGTGTGAACACAGCGCTGGTTGCAGAGTGAGCTAAGCGAGAGGCTGCCACTGCACCGGGGCGACGACCGCGCGGGCACGGGCGCCGGCGCCGGCGCCGCAGCGGGAAGAATGCGCGCTTCCTGCTCTCGCCTGCTGTTTTCAATATTTATTTATTTATTTAGTCAAAAACTGTATGTGACGTATGAGGGAGAAAATACCAATAGAAGATACCAAGACAATTTGGGAATAAATATTATTATTGTATTTTTTGTTTATTTATTTATTTTGTTTATTTTGTTTATTTTATTTATTTTATTTATTTTATTTATTTTATTTATTTTATTTATTTTATTTATTTTATTTATTTTATTTATTTTATTTATTTTATTTATTTATTTTATTTATTCACTGGTTGCGTAAATTTCGATGAGGCGTGCTTGACAGGATGTTCGGATGAAATGACGTTGAATGGGTGAAAACCAGAACGGTATAAGTGACATTTTATTAATTCTGAGAAAAACATCTTTTTATTAGGTTATATTTCAGTGCAATTTGGTGGTTTTAATGAACAATTGTAATGTCGTGGTCTTAATAATTAAACAAAAAGCGCCACGACTTTACAGTGATATTGAATTAAACTGTTTTCTCAGAAGTTATAAAATGTCACTTATACCGTTCTGTTTTTCACCTATTCGTATGTCATCAAATAAATTTAAAAACAATGACAATGTTGACAATCTATCCACTAATATTAGTTTATTAGACAATTTGCTAGTAGAAGATCATTATACCCCAGTTCTCAGCAGTACCAAATACATTTTTCCCAAGTCTTTTATGTCCTTTTTATTTGCTGTTATCTATGAAAATATTTCAAAATATAAATATTTGTAGGTCCTACGAATGGATCTACATTTGACCCAGTATTTTTGCTCTTTTGATGGGCATTTGGTACATTATTTACTACGCCAAAATCTCGAAAACAACATTTTTAAAACTTTCGAAAGATTTACAAGTACTTATAAATCACAAAAAATTAATAAAAGAACAATCGACCAAACCATGAATTAAGTCGTTAATAAAATCCTCAAAACTGTGAAACCGAATTTTAAAATTAGAATTATACATTTTTCTTTCACCAATTAAAATGATAATACTATTCTAATTTAATATTTAAAAACTTCACCTACTGGAAATATCGGAGATAGACGTTTGGATACTGCAGCGTGGATGAACGCGTCGTTCCTAAACGGAGGTGATGACTCCCGGGCGTGTCGGGTCGTAAATCAGGGGCGACGAGGCGGCGAGCGGCGTCTGCGGCGATCAGCAGTCCGGGGGACGGCGCCATTAAGATGCCTATCTGCGCCTGATTGCGGCGCAGCCCAGCCCGGTCCTTCAAGCGGTGATCGCGCGGCTTATTGAGTCGTCACAGCCGGGGATTGATTTTGTGGCCTTATTGAGTCGTCACAGCCGCCTCCGGGGACGAATTTTGTGGTCTTATTATAACGTCTCAGCCGCCTCCAGGGGGTGGGAGGTGTCAGGGGTTGCGGGGGCGATGGTCTACCAAAGGGCGTAGATGTAGTAGAGTAGGCGAAAATGTAAAGTTTGAAAAATATAGTCATTAAAAATTATAGTAGATGTGAAATATTGTTAGTTGAACATAGTTGACAGGAAAAGTTTGAATGGAGCTACATTCTTGAACTCATGTAACATTTGCTCGGTCCGCCCAGAAATGATCTTGTGAGTTAATTGTAATCCCCACCTCAGCGCGGTGCCAAAGCAGTGGGCTTACCGAGTAGGCCTCCGAGTAGGCCACTTGTTTTAATCTAGATCTCCGAAACCACGTAGCGTTTGCTCACCAGTAATGATCTTATATTATTGCTATATCACCGCCATATCAGAAGATATAGCAGATACGTGGTAGCCAACGTGAATTCGTGGTGGACATATGGGTTTTGACTGATTAATTAGTAATTCCGGACATGTTAACTGTTAAGATCATTTGGCCCGTAAGTGAGGTGCATGTGCTTTCTTCGGGAGGTGGCGATGATCTTCCCCCGATGGATCGTGAGATCCTGCGCCGACATACACGCCGGCTAGAGGAGTTTTCCCTCATCCAGATATCTCCCATGTGAAACCGCCCTACAGCCAGGTCAAGCTCCCGCCGGTTGTAAGCTCCCGACTATAGCTTAGAACCACTAAGGCACAACCCACTACGGGACTACATCCTCCTCATCCAAGTAAGAGATGAGGATAGGACAAGGAAGACAAAGAAAAGACCGCAAGTTTTGTCCATGGCCAGTTTGCAAGGGTGGTGCTCCGGCATTCACCTGGTGTTGATCGGAGAAACCACGGAAAACAACCAACAAGAGCAGCCAGCTTCTCGAATGCTCCATCAGACAGCGGCTAACCTCGACCTAGCTGTGTAGCTAGTGTCGAATATCCTGCTACCATCGGAACTCAAATCTTAGGGCCTCCGGGTCATAGGCACTGCAGTGATATGATGTTGGCATATGGGGTTCGCGCCATCAATCCTCGCGTTGCCCCGTTTACCCACACTTCTGTTGCAGTACACGCTCTATCTCCGCGGTCATCAATCAAGTCGTAGGCTTCCGCTGTCGGAATCAATGGATTCGTGTCTGTGTAGGAGGGGTTCGTTGCTGGACATGGTTGCCTTTGCTGATCTATGGCTTGTCGCCCTACGATGGAAATGACCCTTCTTCTTCATCTAATGAAAACACCATAAACACCTAACCTCTTCGATGGTGTCACTGCAGCGCCTCTGGCCGGGAGGTGCTAGGTTCAAGTCCTGACGGCGGCAGGATTTTCGACACTAGCTTGTCAGCTAGGTCGAAGTCAGTCGCTTCCTGAAGGAGAATTCTAGCGGCCGGCTGCTCTGATCGATAGTTTTCCGTGGTTTCTCCGATCAACCCCAGGCGAATGCCGGAGCAGTACCCTACGAAACGGGCCACGGACCGCGCGCGATCTGTCCTTCCTCTTCCCTGTCCTATCCTCTTCCCTTACACACACACTTACACTAACATGCACTACACAACTACATATTCCGGAAGAGCGGTCGGGAGCTTAGAGCTTGTCCCGGCTGGGGCGGTGTCCTGGGAGAGTCCTGGTTGGGGGAAACCCCACTAGCCGACGGTAGGTAGGTCGGCGCTGGATCTCACCATCCAGCTGGGGAAGACCACCGCCATCTCCCGAGAAAAAACATGCACTACACTAACGGGACTAATGACCGAAGCAGTTGACTCGCCCGGAAACACGAAAAAAACAAACCAAACCAACCTAACCTCTTCGAATTAAATACTGATGTTTTTAATCATTAGTATTAAAGTAATGTTTTGTTTTGTAAAGTTTTTATGGTTTGAAATGAACTATGCTAAAACTGAAAGATGTTAAACACCTTTTGATTTTCAATTTCCAGTGAGGATAATATATATTGGTGTATCAAAAGAAAACTTAATAATATTCCGAAAATAGTATAAACCAAATATATTTAATCATTATTCCCATGGTTACATATGCTCTTGTCGCATTGCTTCCCCAAGCTTTGAATTCGTTTTTCGTAGAATTCGTGGGGAGATGACCTGAACCCATTGCGAACAGTGTGGGTGATCTCTTGGTGTGTCTGGAATCGGGGACCTCGCTGGGTTTTCTTCTTCAAGGCACCAAAGGTGAGAAAATTACACCTTTGGTTCCCTGACCAACCACTTACAATGGGATTGTATGAGTGAGCTAACGTGGTCTGTTTCTCCGTTGCCGTATGTGACGGAACCTCTTCATCCAGGAGCACTGCGCCTGAAGTCAGAAAAGTGTTTTTCCAACCTGATAAGTACGGAACGAATTTTTATGATTTTGCATATTTTTGTCCGTTGCTTCAGTGCGTAGATAAGTAAACGTTGTTGACATTTGGTTAGAATATGATGCTATATAGATTATTACTACATATTTGTGCACGTTCGGCATTTTTCCTGTTGGTACATACTCCTGAAAGTATAGGCGCATAATATACATATTTCGTTAAAATAGAAATTTATCTATACAAAATTTCTTTTCATAGAATCTATTTATTTGTGAACGTTCATTGATTCGAAAGAGCTTGTCACAGTTTGCGTTGTATTTTTCTATTGATGTTAAAATACTTGCGTAAATGTAGGATATTTTTTGATAATATATTTTTAAATCAGACAAAAGAAATACAACAAGATATACAATGTACTTCACCAAGGTGAATATTTGCTTCAATTATTTCTCTCACAAAGTAGGGCAGATTATATTATGTTTGTACAAAAATATGTGTTTACATTCCTAGTATCTTTCTCCTGAATTTTCTAAAGCAATGTTTACCGAGGAAATGAAATATTGTTAATTTTAATTGCATATTAAAGTGCATATTTGAGAAATTTTAGATCATAATGCATATTTTTAAAAGCATATTCCATGATTTTTTAGGCCATAAAAAATCTCACCCTTCTGATTACATCGCATAAAAGCGTCAGTGTTTTGCAGTAAGTAACGAGTAGCTTTGATTATTGCACGGTGTGAGGAAATTATTCATCAGGGGTGCTGTGTATTCAAAATAAAAGGTCATCATAACTTTTTCACTACTAAGTACTAACCTGCTTTTCTTGTAAGGCCCTCTGACCCGGCGGTTCTAGGTTCCAGTCCCGGCGGTGGCAGGATTTTCGATACACTAGATAATAGGTCGAATTCAGTCGCTGTCTGGAGGAGAATTATAGCGGCCGTCTGCTCTGATTTGTAGTGTTCCGTGGTTTCTCCGATTAATATCAGGCGAATTCCGGAGCACTACCCTAACAAACGGGTCACTGACCGCGTGCGATCTTTTCTTCCTCTTTCTGGTCATAACCTCACCCCTTACTTACACAACTTACACATACATGCACTACACTACCACACATGCCGGGAGATCGGTCGAGAACTTAGAGCATGCTCCACTGGGGCGGTTCCTTGCTAGTGGGAGATACCTGCTTGTGGGAAACCTAGTCTGCGGTAGGTCGGCACCAGGACGGCGCCGCATCTCTCCAGTGAGGGAAGATCACCTTCACCTCACGAGTAAAACACACGCCGTTGCAGTACCCTAACAAACGGACTAAGGACAGTGCGCGATCTTTCCTACCTCTTCCTTGTCCTATCCTCTCCCTTTACACACATTTACACTAACGTGCACTATACTACCACACATGCCGGGAGACTGGTCGGAAGGTTAGAGTTTGTTCCGGCTGGGTCAGTGCCCCGCTGATGGGAGATAACTGGTTGAGAGAACCCCCTCTAGCCGACGGTAGGTCAGCGCCGGATCTCGCCATCCGTGGGGGAAGAACACCACAACCTTGCAAGAAAGGAACATGCACTACACTTACAGGAATAATGACCCTGGTAGTTGACACTCTCGGACTCACTAACAATCGATCAATCAAGTCACAATCTTGAACGGAAGTGTGTCACCATCCCGACGAAGCAAAGTATGTATACTCCAATGACAACCCTATGGGAAGGCTGCTCTGATCCTCTAGACATCAGTCTTTTGTCACAGTGATACTGAACTTCATAAAATATGCAAGTTTAAAGTCGGTATTGTCAATTCCGGGGGTATCCTTTTCATTTGTTATATCTTTATACTTACTTATCCATCCCTGACACTTCAGGGTGGGAAGTAATCAATCCATCTTCATTACTGTCGATCACAATTGCCAGCTTGTGTTACTTATTTCAACCGTATTTATTTCAACAAGCATATACGAGTCGACAAATATTGGCAGAGCTGCGTTTCTTGCTCAGTATAATTTTATAATTGTTTGTTTTCATCCTTTTTCTTCTTCTAAGAACTTATGAAATATAGGCGGTATATGTATGTCGCAAGTAAAATAAGGACGTTGTGTTAATACACATGGCATTGACATGTCTTTTTCATTGCAAGGACAATTGTGAGTTATGAGTATACATTTTAGAATTTAAACTATTAATTTCAGATATGTGATATTTTTAACGTCATTATTGTCTTCGCTTGCATGAATGCAATATTTTTAAAAAGATGTACTTTATGAGAATGTGCGTTAAACAATGAACGTTATTAATTCGAAGTTGAAGTGAGAAAATACGAGGTAATTTAGAGATAACTTAAATTTTCAGGAAGTAAATGATATATATTAATATGTAATGTGAATGTAGAAATACTTCTGCATCAATCCTAGTAAGAGTTTGGTCAAGTGAGATACGTTTAGGCTTCGCAAGACTTGTCATTCTCTTTGCAATGTATTGATGATATTCGATGTTCACGAGAAATTATATCTATATTGCCAATGCAATTTTTGGGGAAGTCCGTAATATTTGTTGATAGTTTGATTTTGTGATTTTTAAAATAAATAATGTGCTTTTAAGACAGAATTTGAAGACATTTAATAAACCCGTTCCTCATAGAGATTTATACATAATTTAAAATTCTCCATTACTTACACAGGTCATGTAAATAATTGTGAGTTGTTGAACGTCATTGTTTTTTGATCATTCTAGATTGGTGATAGTGTAATGATGCCATAGATTATTGTCTTTGCAAAAAGTCTGTAATCATTATTACATATTTTTCTATTCTCCGTGGCTATTCTTATTTGAATGTTTATATTCAAGGTTTATGAACAGATTTTTAAGCTATGTTTACTTTTAATTTCACATTAAGAAATAATTTTTCAGAAATATTGTTTGTAATTCTCAGTTTGGTGATCTCAACGCGTGTCTTTGAAATCTTTTTGTTTAACTTTAACTTATTTCAATTAGTATTCTTCCAATGAGCATTAGAACAAAGAATTTTCTTCTTGCAATAAAAATTTCGCATTTTGATTAAAATGTGTGTCAATATGTTTCTGTTAACCTTTAGTTGCTGATGTTTGCGTACTCTATCGTGAATGGCAATGAATAAAATAATGAACAGTGTTCATTATTTCACAAGCTAAAAAATAATAAGTGAATTTAAATAATAGGTGAACACGTAAGGTGATTTCTTGATTCTTTACTCGGTAAAAGGGTATTACGAGTACTTGGATATTCTTAAAGTAAACTTTTTGTTTTTTTTAGTGAAGGTGAATCTTCGAATAGAACTGCTTTCCTTTTGACCCGAGGTCGAGCATGACCAATTGCTGGCACTCATTCCTGCGACAAGGAAGTCTCACGTTTTTCCTGCTTTCCCCAAGTGTTTTTTGCCCTTTCCCCTAGAAGCTCACGAATACCATATGAGAATATTTCGTTTACTTAACGATCTATCATACAATTTACTTTTTAACGAAATGATTGTCCCCTAAAGATTATCGTTATTCAACTCCAATGGTAAAAATGTGTGTAGTCACTATCTCACGCATTCATTTCTTTGCAGAGTTCTGATACAAGGAGGGATTGCAAATGTGAACACCTTAGTCATTCTCGAAGTTTTGTGA
This sequence comes from Teleogryllus occipitalis, assembly GCA_011170035.1. Classification (NCBI taxonomy): domain Eukaryota; kingdom Metazoa; phylum Arthropoda; class Insecta; order Orthoptera; family Gryllidae; genus Teleogryllus; species Teleogryllus occipitalis. Next base: position 198,224 of record BLKR01001929.1, read on the forward strand.
GAGGATTTCATCACAAGATCTTGTGGGTAATGTCACACAAAATTCGTTTCCGGAGATTAGGAAACCGTAAACAATTTGAACTTAAAACTGCACATTTCAAGCCTTGCTTGCGGGTTACTTGGATGAAACTATTACGGTATGAAGTGAATTGAATATGCTGTTTGCTAAGGAAGTATTTGTAGAAGACCGTAATCACCCAATTCAACATTTCGTTCATAACTACCATCAATTCCGATTTCAGAGAATGCTCATGCAAAATTGATCACTTCAAAGATAATCTAGTGTTTGTTACCTTTTTACACAAACACACTGTAGCTTATGTGGCAACCGAAAGCCTTCGGAATATAAGTGCATTCTTTGTGCAGTGGCACGTGCATTTATTAAATTATTACAAAAAATTTTGTTCATATTTCAACATCACCTCTGCAAATAACTGAAGCGGTTAGAACGCAGGATCGCCGTTGAAGAGGTCGCAATTTCGAATCTAGCTTTGAGCTTAGATAATTCGTTGTCGTTTAGGTGTACTCTTCATCAAACATTGGTTTTGGCAGGAAGGTTGAATAAATAAATATTAATGGTGCATTCAGTCAAGAACTTGTGATACAGAATCATTGCAGACTTGAAGAAATTCTTTTACTATTTAAACACAATTCGAATTGAATATTTTATTCATTAATCAACAAGAACACAAACATAAATCGGGGAGTTTTCTCGAAAATCAGCGATTACAAGAAAACCGAATAGAAAATTAAAATAAATGTTAATGATAAAAGTAACAAGAAATTAATTCTAATCAATTACTTTTAACAACAGTTATAAGCCGCAAACATTTAATCGTAGTGTATTATGTCCATTTAATCAATGCATTAAATTATTCATACTAAATCAATTTATTAATAGAGCTATTAATTAAATAAAAGTCAGATAAATCGAAAAAAATATTTACATAATCAATTTCTTCACAAAAACATGATTTTCTTTTGTTTTCACTTAAGTAAACCGGTACTTAGTCTTCTAAATAATAGACACCAACTCGACCCTTTGGAATGACAAGATTCCGCATCATTTCACCTCTCTGGTTTTCAGACATCTCTCCACCCGCAGTAATTATGTTTACAGTAGCTATTTGCCAATAGATTGCAGCACGTGAATGTTGCACTTGTAGAAGAAATCACATAGAACATTATAACAAGATATGGTAGATTTTAGCAATTGCTAAAAATGCGTAATGTTACAATGCACTGAAAAAATTAGTAACTGTTCCTTTCTCGGTCAGTGTAATATATTTCTGAAGATTTTCAACGTTCGATAAAATACGAAATCACGTACAAAATGAGAAATGGTCGTGAATCTGGATGTACTGCTAAATTGCTTTTTATTGTTTCATTCGTGTTCCCTCTCTAACCAGGGACACGACATCGACAACAACACAGCGATAACATCGAATGTCGATAATTTGAGACTAGCTGACTTTATTAATTTATAATTAATATTTAACTGGGTAAACAAAGTAAAAGACAAGAAGAATTAACAAACTGATCCGGAAAGCTGGAGCACACAGGGTCATCACGGGGCCTTAGGTTCCCCAGTTTGCAGTACGGAAGAAGAGGAAGGTCCTACGCCTATGGCGCACGCGTTACTTTATACGATTTTTACTTCTTCTTCTTCTTCTTCTTCTTAAGCTTTTGTATTTGTTAAAGTTCACAAATGGCGAAATATTAAATTAGTTTTCTGATTTTAATGGGAAAATTATAAAAACATCAAACTGTTTTAGCTCGAATATTCCTCCATTAATAATAATTTTCTCAACAAATGCTACAAAATGATGAAGTCTTGTTTTCCAAATGGATTTTTTTACAATTTAAAATCCAAAATTCTACCATCATTAGTTATCACACTAATAAGTCATTTTCCTCGAGTTTCCTCTGCTCCCACTTCTATCTCATCTGCTTTTTCCTCTGCCTTCACTTCTTCCTCCCCTTCTGCCTCTACTTCTTCCTCCTCATCTGCCTCTACGTCTTCCTCCTCATCTGCCTCTACGTCTTCCTCCTCATCTGCCTCTACTTCTTCCTCCTCATCTGCCTCTACTTCTTCCTCCTCATCTGCCTCTACTTCTTCCTCCTCATCTGCCTCTAGTTCTTCCTCCTCATCTGCCTCTACTTCCTCCTCATCTGCCTCTACGTCTTCCTCCTCATCTGCCTCTACTTCTTCCTCCTCATCTGCCTCTACGTCTTCCTCCTCATCTGCCTCTACATCTTCTTCCTCATCTGCCTCTACATCTTCCTCCTCATATGCCTCCACTTCTTCCTCCTCATCTGCCTCTACGTCTTCCTCCTCATCTGCCTCTACGTCTTCCTCCTCATCTGTCTCTACGTCTTCCTCCTCATCTGCCTTTACTTCCTCCTCTTCTGCCTCTACTTCTTCCTCCTCATCTGCCTCCACTTCGTCCTCCTCATCTGCCTCTACTTCTTCCTCCTCATCTGCCTGTACGTCTTCCTCCTCATCTGTCTCTACGTCTTCCTCCTCATCTGCCTTTACTTCCTCCTCATCTGCCACTACTTCTTCCTCCTCATCTGCCTCTACGTCTTCCTCCTCATCTGCCTCTACTTCTTCCTCCTCATCTGCCTCTACTTCTTCCTCCTCATCTGTCTCTACGTCTTCCTCCTCATCTGCCATTCCAAAGAGCGAAGTGTAATGAAGCGCGTGTGTGCTCCGCCTCTGCAGGAAGCGCGGGCGACGCTGCACGTGAGGGGCGGCGCTTTCCACGCGCGACAGCCTCAGGCGGAAGCCGTTGCGCAAGCGCCAGGCCACGCGCCCCGCCGCGCCCCCCGACCTTTCCACGTGAGGGAGGCAGGCGGACCTCTCTGTGCCTACTTGGCTGTCCGGGTGGCGCTGCGTCCTAGGCACAGGTGCCGACGTTTCGGCCGCCGGACTGCGACCTTCCTAAGGGCGAAACGCCCTGAGGGCATGCCCCTCCCTCATGGCATTGCGGTCTGAGGAAGGTCGCGGAATAGCGGCCAAAATGTTGATACTTAAGCCTAGAACGCGGCGCCACCCGGACAGACAAGAGAGGGGCATACCCCGGAAATATTTCGCCCTGAGGGAAGTTGCAAAACTGCGGCCGAAACGTTGATACATGTGCCTAGGACGCGGCGCCACGCGAACACCCAAGGGAGGGGCATGCCCCGGAAGCATTTCGCCCTGAGGAAGGTTGCAAAACTGCGGTCGAAACGTTGATACATGTGCCTAGGACGCGACGCCACCCGGACAGCCAAGGAAGGGGCATGCTCCGGAAGCATTTCGCCCTGAGGAAGGTCGCAAAACAGGGGCAGAAACGTTGATACATGTGCCTAGGACGCGACGCCACCCGGACAGCCAAGGAAGGGGCATGCTCCGGAAGCATTTCGCCCTGAGGAAGGTCGCAAAACAGGGGCAGAAACGTTGATACATGTGCCTAGGACGCGACGCCACCCGGACAGCCAAGGAAGGGGCATGCTCCGGAAGCATTTCGCCCTGAGGAAGGTCGCAAAACAGGGGCAGAAACGTTGATACATGTGCCTAGGACGCGACGCCACCCGGACAGCCAAGGAAGGGGCATGCTCCGGAAGCATTTCGCCCTGAGGAAGGTCGCAAAACAGGGGCAGAAACGTTGATATATGTGCCTAGGACGCGGCGTCTCCCGGTCATCTAAGCAGATACAGTCTCCGGTCACGGAAGCCTATGATCCCAGGCGGTCCTCTCGCTCTTGTGAGGCGGCGACGCAACCCCCTCTCTCATGCCCGTCACCCTCTTCTTACTGTCGCGAGAGTGGGGATTGATTCCACGCTTGTTGGTAACTGGGATTATTAGGCCCGTAAGTGTAGTGCATTTTTTATCCCGACCGGAAGTGGTGGCCCACCCCGCTGGAATGCGAGATTCGGCACTGACTTACGTGTCTGCAAGGTTTCCTTTAGTTATCTCCCCAGGTGGAGCACCACTCCAGATGGTGCGTTTCCGTCTAATCCCACGATATTTGTTGTAGTGTAGTGCATGATATATAGAAGAGGATACGTTTGAGGAAGGTAAGACCGTACCTGGTCCATGGCCTGTTTCTTCCGGTACTGCTCCAGCATTCGGCAGGTACTGATCGGAAAAAGTACAGAAAACTATTAATCAGAGTAGCTCTCCGCAATAATTCACCTCCAGTCTGGTTGAATTCTTTCCCGCTTTCTAGGTAGTGTCCAAAATCCTCTTTCTTCCTGATTAAAACCCTATAACGTTTCTAAGATGCTACAGATGCTACGGCGTTGCCAGTCAACTCATTAGGAACCTCGGGCCAGATTTATACCTTCAGGGACCCTAAGTATCTATGAGTCCCCTAATACTATTATAACCAACGCTACCAAAATGTATGTGAAAATAATATGATAAATTTGCAAATTAAAAATTTAATATTAAAGTACGTTTACCTTTTTGGCATATTATAAACTTTTATTTTAAACAATAATTGGAAGCATAGAGTTTTCTTTTATCAATACAGACATTTAACTATCTACATATTTCCCACTCTACCTTCTCCGCGAACTCAACATTTCGTTTTCACTCAATTGCCGATAACACGACCGATATTACCTCTACTCAGCCCTCAAACCTCCCTTCACATTTGCCCGCTCATGTGCTTTCACATCTGTCAGCGTATCATCTTCATAATCCATCTCTGACTTCACCTGAACTACCGCCTCCGACGTGAGCTGCAAGTCAACTTATGCCATTTCTTAGGCTATCCCTTCACCCCAAATCTGCCTTCAGCTTTACTTCCTACTCTGCAACCACTTCTACATTCACCTCGACCTGCTACTCTGTCATCACTTCTGCATACATTTCTGCCACCATCTTTACCTCTGCGCTCGCCGCTGCCACCACCTCTACGTCTACATTTTGTTGTGCGGCCACTTCTCCATACCTAACTCATGTGCCTCAACATCTGTGTCCTACTCTGCCAAAACCTCTGCGTACCCCTCTGCCTGTATATCTATTTCTCTATAATATATCTATCGCTATAATTTCGTCTTCAACTCTAACTACTCTGCCTCGACCTCTGCCTCGACCATCTGCCTTCTCGTCTTCGTCCTACTCTGCCTTCTCAGTTTACTCCAATTCTTCCTGCATTTCCCCCTCGTTTTTGTCCCCATCCCTTCCTCCACACGTAATTCCTCCTCTGCCTTCACCACTGTCTCTTCTTCCTCCGCCTGTGCTTCCACCTCTGCCTCCATCTCTACTTTCACCTTTACCTTCACCGCTACCTCTGCTTCCATCTCTGGGTCTTTTGCCTCCAGCCCTACCTCCATCTCACCCTTTACTTCTTCGTCTACCTCTTCGTCCATCTTTTCCTCTCCCTCTGCCGTGACCTCATCCTCCACCTCTCCACTCCACCACTAATTTGCCTTCAAATCGCATGTACTTCGGCCATCACCTCTGCCTCTTTATCTTCTTCCTTCTATGCCGCAACCTCTGTTTCGCCACTGTCTCCTCTGCTTCCCCTCTGCCTCCGCTCTGCTTACATTTCTGCCTCATCCTCTGCTTCTTTGCTTGCCGTAATATGTACCTCGTCTGTCTCCTCCCGTTCATTCACCTCTTCCTCCACCCCAATTTTCATTTCTGCTCTAACTCTGCCTCCATCTCTGCCTACAAATCTTCCTCTACTTATTCTCACAGCTTTCCATTTCCTTCTTCATCCATCTCTTCCTTTATCTCTGCCTCCACGTTGTCATCCACCTCTTTTCTCTCTCTCTACCGTTGGCTATACCTCTCCCTCAACTTCTTTTTCCTCCTTTGATATCACCTCTGCCTCTTAAGCTGCCTCCGCTTCTGCCTTTTGTGCCTTTTCTTCCTTCCAATCTGCCTCCACCTTTGCATCATCCTATCCCTCCTTATCTTTTCCTATATCTACCTTTATCTCTGCCTTCTGTTTCCTCGTCTGACTTCACCTCTGCATCTACTTCTGCCTCCACTTCTGCTCCCACCTCTCCCTCTTCTGCTCTTTCCTCTGCCTCTACTTCTTCCTCCTTATCTGTCTCCATCTCTGCCTCGCCGTCTGTCCTCTCCTCTGCCTTCTCCTCTGCCTCCACATCTGCCCCCATCTCTCTACTTCCCCCTGCGCTTGCTCCAGCATTTCCACCTGTTCGTTCTCCTCCGTCCTCCGTTTTCTTTATTGGCCACAGCCACACCGCGTCCACCCGTCGCGAAGTGGAATTGCCACAGCGGCGTCGTAAAGCTTCCGGCGTCGGGGCGGCCAAGACGAGGCGCCGATGCGACGAGCCCTGCCTGCAAGTAGCCGCACCTCGCCGCCCCGTCTGGCACCGGCCCGCACGCACACTTCTCTCCGCCGACGTCACCACCTCCAATTTCCCCTTCCACGCATGCTAACGCATTCAATAGAAGCAGCCAACGAGATTGGGGAGATAAATTATTACTGCTGGAATATTCACAGAACTTTTCAGTTTAGTAATGGATTAACTTAGTAAAGAATGGTCAAGCAAACGTAATTTCAAATGATTAAACGCAGTGTTGCATATAATTTTCATGTGTTGCTTCTTCATTTACACCCCAAACATCAACTACTGAATTGATTTTGTATGTAATAAAAGATATATTCAAAACTGAAACACGGCCGAATAAATCATTTTATCAAGTTAAAAATTTAACTCTGTTCTCTGAGATTTCTCGAAATTTCTCATGGCAATTTCCTTGTAAACGTAAGTCTTCATGTTTCACAAAAACTATAGGTAACTCATGTCTTAGGAATTCCAAAATTGTGTATAAGATCGGGTCAGGACAGACTGTGGCGCCTTCATAATGGTACCCCCGCATGACAGTCCCAAGCAATTATGCCCCCTCTCCCGTTTGTTTAAATTTGAATAATTTTTCAAAACAAAAAACAGTAAAAAACTGCAGAATTTGCAGGGGAAGGATAATATATGCACGTTTTTTTAGCTCCAGAATCCCTACACCACTCTTTTACTATATGTAGTTGAATAAAGGTAGCAATAAAGCGATATAAGCGACATTTGAAAACTTTAATTTTCGCTGCCTATTGATACCTGAGTAATACTCAATTGCATCCGTAACCGAACTATAGATTCAATTTTTTTATTGCTAAAAATAGCAACTCTCACCACTCCCAGCCCTAGCAACTGTTCCCAGTCCACGCGCCAAGCCCCAGCAACCGCTCTCAGCCCCAGCAAACTCTCCCATCCCCAGCAGTCGCTCCCGTTCCTCGCAACCGTTCTTATCCCCACTAATCGCTCCCATCCCCATCAACCGATCCTATCCCCACGAACCCTCGCATCCTCACCAACCGTTCCAATCCCCACAAACCCTTCCATCCTCACCAAGCTCTTCTATCCCCAACAATCGATCCCAGCCCACGCGCCCAACCCTATCAACCGCTCCCATCCCCATCAACCTTTTCCATCCCCACCAACCTTTCCTATCACCAGCAACCATTCCCAGCTCCAGCAACCGTTCCAAGCCCACGTGCCAAGCCCCAGCAAATTATCCCGACTCCAGCAACCGCTCACATCACCAACAAACTCTCCCATCCCCAGCAACCGTTCTCATCCCCACCAATTGCTCTCATCCCCACCCACCGCTCCCATCCCCACGGACCGCTCCCATCCTCACCAACCATTCTTATCCTCATGAACCCTCCCATTCTCATTATTATCCCCAACAATCGGTTCCAGTTAAAGCGCCCAGGCCCAGGAACCGCTATCAGTCCCAGCAATCTCTCCCAGCCCCAGCAACCGATTTTAGCCCACGTGTCCAGTACCCGTTTCCAAACCCCACTCGTAGCCTCATGTGGATGCTTTCAAAACATCGATGTTTTTATACCATAACTGAAGAATATAACATCGATGTTTATGCTGTTTTTTGACATAAATGTTTTCTGATCAAGGTATTTCAATGGTTGATATTTAATTTTTGAATATAAAAGTACAATTATTATAAAAACCTATATTAATTTTTCATATATGCATAAATTAAACATTCTTCAGTCCAAATTACCGAGGATGGAAAATAATTAAAATCATGTTTTTGTCGATAAATGAAGTCCATAAAATTTTTAATTATCCAATCACATCATTTGTTTTGTTAAATGTCCTGATCAATTCTGACTGTGTTTTATCAGTTAAATCTCAATAAACGCGACAACCGTCAAGTTAAATCCTCACCACGCGTGAACATTAATTGCTATTATAGCCCATTCAAATTAGACAAATCGAGTGAAAAATATCGGAGTTTTGAAAGTTGGTATGATATTTCGTACCGTACATTTTGGTAAAAATCCTGAAGTGTGTGGGGGGCGAGTGAGCCGGGGGTGGGTGGGGGTGTACAGGTGATATTTCTACGTTTTTTCATTTATCTCCAAAACTATCACTCCTCCCAAAAATTGTGTTCTATACAAAAATAAACTAGACAGAGTTTTCTACTAACAGTTTCTACAAGATTTGTTTGTAAAATTAATCCTTTCAATGTTATAGATTCGAAAATTTATTTTTATTTACAAGGCCCTTTTTTAGATACCTCCTTTATGAAAATAATATAATGTTATGTTCAATGTACGGAAGTAATTTTATTTTTGTTCCACATTTATTAGAAATATGTATTTACATATTAAGTCTAAAAATATGAATATATTACATCTTACAATTCTTATTTTGTGTATACTTGTGAGTATGCGAAGTCATTGGATTCGAGATTACTTCGGATACGAAAACTGATAATCCTTAGTGTATTTGATAAGGATCGAATACAATATTTGTTAAAAGATGCAACATATAAATTTCTTACAAGAATTAAAAATAGTCTACAAATTTGTTTATGGTTAAAAACACCACACACTTTTTTTAATTGACACTTCTTTCTATAGTTGTATCGGAAAATTATATTTTCTAAATGGAAAAATAAAGATGAAGATGAATACGGTATAAGTGATTGAGTGATAATTCGTAGAAAGCTGAGGCCAGAAACTTCCATTAATAAAAATGATAAAAGACACGGAACAAGGAAAAAGTCTTGGGTTGTGCGTCAGGGTTTCATGCAAGCCAAAGTAAAACTGTTGCAATTCATCTTCGTAAGTCTCTTATTTCTTCACCGTAAGTGCAAAGGCGGTGCAGTGATGTTACAGAAATATGTTCTTTCCTTACAGTGAATGTTTTTCTCTCTTTTTTATCATTATGAAATTATTGTCTGCATTGCAATAGAATTATTCATTGTCACCCTCATTGAAAGAAAAATATCTGTGGTCAAAACAAACAGCTGTAAAATTCAAAGTATCTGTAATCCAATTACACAATTCTCCACTTTTCCGAATGAGTTTTGGAATACAAAAGGAGTTATACGAAAAATGTCTAAATTGAAAAAGTAATTTAACTTGTGATTTTCTTTTAATAAAGTATTTCAATTTTTTCTGTTTTCATAACCTCATTTTTTCAACTTTTTTTACTTTTCATTTACTGGTTGTGTACAATCTGTTGTTTTTTTAAAATTTAAACATTCAGTAAATGGGTTCTTGGTGATGAACATAACATTAAACATTATACAGAGTATTTCTTAAATACTTAGTTTGATCTGACTGGCAAGTCGAGGATGTGATGTCTCATGAGTCGTTGAAGGTTTTTATTATTATCCACAAGATTGGTGGCCAGGGCGTTTGTATGTTAAGTTCAGGCACGCTTGGTCTTTTATGCCGTTTCATATTATTTCTTCGTTTATGGAGGGAATTTTTAGGTTTTGTTCTATGGTGTTAGTTACGTACGAGTGTGCATTGACTATTTGACGGAGACATTTCAATTTGAATCTGCGGAGAATCTCTACATTTGATTTACTCCCAGAACCCCATAGCTGGATTCCGGCGCTCCATACTGGTCGGGTTGCTGCTTTGTAGAAGAGTACTTTGTTCTGAAGGGACAAATTTGTTGAATTTAATTTATTAATTATTAAAAACACGTTTTTCTCAAGTCTGACGTCTTTTTTACAAACTGTCTGAGCTTTAACTAATCATCCGAATTTCCGGACATCAGAATCGTCCCGATCTCCGTTTAATTCAGGTAACGGAGTAACCTAAACGCTGCATACGGTTCCCGTTCCCACTCGCTGCCGACCTCCTCCAGGGGCGGGTTCTCCCGCGGGGGATTGGTTCAAGTGTCGCGCGGCCTGCGCTGGTCTGGCGCCGGCGACGAGTGCACCTAATTGCCTAATTTCAGAGGCGCTCGACTTCCCCCCTTCCCCCCTCCCCGCGCCTTCCAGAAACCTCTTCTCCCCACGCTCCCGCGGAGGCGGCGGTTGCCTCATGCAGCGCCTGAGAAACCTCCCATGTCGCGGCGCAGCGTTCTCTTCCTTTCCCGGAGACGAAGAAGAAACGTGCAGCGGCTGAATAGCGGGTTCTGCGCAACGCGCCAAGTAGATTATCGATATCATCTGTAGAAAGTCCACCCCCGCCCGGCCCCCGCCCTCCAGAGTGACATTTCGTTTCATGTGGCTTCCTCTGCGGAGGTGCAGCCATCCAGGTTCGCTCTCGCGCTCGTGAGTTTGATGTGCGAGTGAAGGAATAATTTCGAGGGTGATGCTTTTAGTAATGGGAATCGCTATTGCATGGCTTCATGATACGCATTTTTATGTGCAAATTAAACACTTTCGTCTGGCTCTTGATGGTTAATGGGTGAGAATAGGTTAAGGAACTCTTCAATCCTTTGAATTCTTTATTTTCGCACTTTAGGAGTACGGCGAAACTCTCAACTGTCACTTCATCTTAGCGGACAATTTTCTAGGTCTTGTGCAAAACCTCTCTGCAGCTATAACCAGTCTCGAGTGGATATTTTTTTCGGTTCCGAGTGTTAACGTTAACACTAGAAAGAATACATGAATAATTTTAATACACACTATGTCTTTTGTTTTTCAATTGCTGTTTTCACGAATGAAAAGTGACAAGAGCGAAATTTTGTGTATTTTCCTCCAAGGTTAGTGTTCTTCAGCATGTGTATTTCGTAATACACTTTCGTATACACAACATAGAGATAATATGGGGTAAAGAAATACTCATACTAGTACGTATGTCTACCATACAAAAAGTCGAAAACTGTTATTTTGCTCTCTACCACGAATTATGGCTTAATGCTCAATACTAAACACTTTGAAAAGAGAATAAACGAACATGTGAGGAAAGAAGAAATAGCTGAAAGTTTGAGATGAAGTGTGTGCTCATGGTCAAAGAACAAAAAGGCATGCAAAAATGCATGCTTCAAATGTAATAAACCTATCTTCTAAGAACATGAATTAAACGAGTGTATTACAGTGCAATATCAATTCATTATAAGTGAGTCTAAAAAGCTGTTTATTTTCAATAAATATTCAGGAAATAATATTCAGATCTGGTCTATTATTTGTTTCTATGCTTTGGGGTCACATTTTACCGCACTTATCTATTTCGATATATTCATCTAAGATTAAAGAGAAATTTCATTGTGTGTATATTTTTCTACATTCATCCAGAACATTTTTGTTATATAGTATTCTCATTATTTTTCATTTTATACGAGAATTTTATTTCTGTCAACAATACTCCATTTAGAATACTAATCTCTGTATTTGGATTATAAAATTAAGCGCAATTTTGGATTCGAAAAAGGTTCCAAATTTGAAATTCATAATATATTCCTTATTTTTATAACTTGGGGATTTATGAGATTAACATGAAACATTATCCAGAGTCTATAATCATATCTGTCAACTTTACATGACAAAATAAAGAAGTTTTAAAATGATTCAGGATTCTATTAAACAACGTAAGGTTCTCAAATGTTTGGTTTACAGATCGAATACAACTCATTATTAAAAAGGAAAATCGTAGAATGCCTTGTCATAAAACACAATTTTGATTATTAGAGATAATTTAAAGCTACATTATTTTACAATTTGTTCATAATAGTTATTTACTAAATTAATAATTAACTTATCTAATTATGGATTACGAGATAGGAGAGGTATAAACGTGCTGGATAGGTCGAGTTTCATAACCAATCATATATTGGAATGTGAAGTTACTTTACGAAAATCGTACAACGCTTTATCCTTTTTCTAAGTATTCTATTGAACTATATTTTACGTTTGAATTTCACTCTTAATCCTGTGAAAGGTGACAGACTAGACAGTAGTTGATAAGAGGTCACTGATTGTGGAAACACTTATGTTCTAATCATGGGTCACACTCTAGAACTCACAGAGTGAAAAAACTGTGAATGACGGAGTGAAGAAGCAGTCAGATTAGTATAAAACATTTTAAAAAGTACTTGTGTACAAGATGGCCACTTACTTGTGAATACTCATTAATTGCTCTAGGAAATGTGAGATTGATGGTGTTGGTAAACGTTGAATTATAATTTAAAATGGTCAAAACTAACGAAGGTAGAAAAATGCCCTAGTAGTCGTAGTCGTCTGAATTCTTTTCTAATTTTAAATTCAATAAATGTTCTTAAAGAAATAATAAAGAAAAATAACGTGTTGTATAATTAAAATGCACGCTCATTGAAAAGATAAATTCTCATTTCAGCATAATGCTTTAGGCATATATAAAAGTTGGAATTTTAAAAAACTTATAATCGCTAGTATGTGTACGCCTTAAGTGACAAAATTCCAGTCAATACATTTCAGTCACTTCCAGTCAGTTCATTACAAAATTCCTGTTTTCAGGCGTTGAGAATATTTATAGTCACTATCGTATGTTTACATTCTTCATTTTATATTTGAATTTTATAGCTCATAAAGAAAATTTTTAATGATTACTGTAACGTAGGTAGATCCTTATTACTTAAAACATTATTTTAGAAGAAAAAATGGGTAACTAAAAAACCATCACCCAAAAGAAATGGCTAATTAATTGCCTGACTTCCTCTGTCGCAACACACTCACGGCGTCAGTCACTCGCCATGGGTGTACCCACTAAACACGCGAGAATCGCATTCTAGTGGCGGAATCAAAAAAAAAAAGAGTGTCTGTGCGTTGTCCTTGAATCCAGGCATTATGTTAAAAAACTTGCAGCCGCAGATCGTTCGAGTCTGACACGGCAAGTTTCTGTGCCGCCGGGCAGTAGCAAAGTCTTCTAACATTCGTTACCATTTTTAACCACGAAACATTTTATGTCGAAATGATACATAACTGCAACTGTGATGTAACAATGATAATAAACTGTAACTGTAACAATGATAATAAACTGTAACTATGTATATTGAGATTTTGGTTTTTATTTTATACAGATTCCCACCCTCGCATCTATTTTATTTTTGATCAGAATGAATATTATAATGCCCTTTCCTTCTCAGAGCTAAGGACTCCCATACTTCACCAATTGCACTCCTCTTGTTACAAACTTTTTGACACGTTTTTGAATTTTATCTAGCGTGTCGATTTGACTTCTCCTGTACGGGTCTCAGCATAGCGCAGAGTATTCTACCATAGGGCGAATAAATGTAGAACCTTCCAAGGATGGAGCATTTAAACCGTTTTAAAATATACTGTACTAAATGCAGCGCCTTTCACTATTATTTTGCTATATTGTCAACATGATCCGACCAACATAAATCGCTTCTATCAAATCCAAACACTTGGTTTTTTTTACAGATAGTATAACATTAGTTCCTAACTCGTAATTGAACTGTTCAATAGAGCGAGACTTGCTAAAGCAAATGGATTTTCTCTCTTCCGAATTTAATTCCATGTTATCTCTGAACGGCCTGTTCTATAAAGAATTTTGAAGAACTTAACTTATATATTCAAGAAAATTATCTGAAATCAATTCTAAATAAACGACTGCTGGCAAAATTGTTTCAAGTGAGACGTAATAAAGGAAGTTTAAAAAAGTATTTCCGTGTTCTGCAGAGCAGACGATCTGTTAACAGCGAAAATTCGGCTTCTATAAAAATACTTTACGATTCTGTATTTTACCAATATATTCATTTTTCTGCTTTATTCAATCTAAATTCTGTTGTAAATTGTCTTCAATCTCAATATTTTGTACCATTTTCCAGTATTGGAGAACTTTCTTCATTTTCATTTTCTATTTTTCTCACATTTTTTCTAAAAGAACGTTTGACCACATGCAATGTCCTACCTAGAACCGATTTCACTAGGTTTCAACTTGTGGTCTACGAAGCCTTCAGGATGGACACAACTGCTTCTGATGAGCTGAAGTAATTTCCTCAGCGGCACTGTTCCCCCAATCCCTTTCATTTGCCATGGAGGTTACGGAAATAACTCAGGACCTCTACTTGCAAACACTTAGATACCTGAATTCATGGTACTGAGGTATTTTCCCCCTAGAATTTGTTTTTACTACACTATTATGTCCACTATAGCCGATGAGCAGAGTTCATTATAACCGAATCATCTCCAATATATTTGTTGGTTCGTTGGTTGGTTAGTGTTTCTGGGCACGTCAACAGCTTATGTCATTAGTCCCGTAAGAGTAGTCCATGATTTTTCCTCGGGAGATGGCGGTGATCTTCCCCCGCTGGATGGCGAGATCCGGCGCCGACCTACCGTCGGCTAGCGGGGTTTCCCCCTAACCAGGACTCTCCCATCAGCGGGGCACTTCCCCAGCCGGGACAAGCTCTAAGCTCCCGATCGGCCTCCCGGAATATGTATTAATGTAGTGCATGTTAGTGTGTGTGTGTGTGTGTGTGTAAGGGGAGAGGAAAGGACAAGGAAGAAGAGGGAAAGATCGCGCGCGGTCCGTGGCCCGTATGTTAGAGTACTGCTCCGCATTCGCCTGGTGTTGATCGAAGAAATCACGGAAAGCTACAGATCAGAGCAGCCGACCGCTAGAAGTGTAAATTTGTAATGTGTGTGGATGGGGACCAGTGATCTTAGTTAACCATATCCAGAGTCGGCTGTCACTGCAGCGCCTCTGACCGGGAGGTCCTAGGTTCGAGTCCTGACGGCGGCAGGATTTTCGACACTAGCTTTTCAGCTAGGTCGAATTCAGTCGCTGTCTGGAGGAGAATTCTAGCGGCCGGCTGCTCTGATCGGTAGTTTTCCGTGGTTTCTCCGATCAACACCAGGCGAATGCCGGAGCAGTACCTTACCAAACGGGCCACGGACCGCGCGCGATCTGACCTTCCTCTTCCTTGTCCTATCCTCTCCCCTTACACACACACTTACACTAACATGCAATACACTACCACATATTCCGGGAGACCGGTCGGGAGCTTAGAGCTTGTCCCGGCTGGGGCGGTGCCCCGCTGGTGGTAGAGTCTTGATTAGGGGGAAACCCCACTAGGCGACGGTAGGTCGGCGCCGGATCTCGCCATCCAGCGGGGGAAGATCACCGCCATCTCCCGAAAAAAACATGAACTACACTAACGGGACTAATGACCACAGTAGTTGACGCGCCCGGAAACACGAAAAAATCAATCAATCAATCAATCAATCAGAGTCTGCTGAATTTCTTCCTTCCTTCCGCTGTCTACCAGTGGAGCCGCGTTGCGTTCCGTAACTTCCCCGCCTCGCGTTTCCGCTCGCCGCGCTGGGATGTCGCTCGGCCGCTCGATTCAGCGCGCAGCGTCGCGCTCCACGCCTCAAGGCCGCCCCCCTCCCCGCCCCCGCCCCCACCGCCGCCGCCGGGGACATTGGCCGCGACTAGACGCGTCGTCTAGACGCTCGTAGCCTCTGCATAGCTGCGGGAGGGAAAAGCAGGCGGTTGTGGCAGACATTTCTAGCAGGCCGCGCCCCGCAAAAGAGCGGCCGGCAGTCGCAGAATTGCAGAAATGAAGTCAGTGGGGGGGGGGGGTCTTTCCTTTTATCACTGCCAGAGCAATGAGGGATAATACAGCCCGTATTATTATTCTTTCATGTTATCATCACAGGCAGACCTATGGAACGCAGACGTCTGCGGAGGCAGCTCTTTGCGTGAACGAAAAGTTGCGGGATGAAATCGTGCGTAAGATAAAGGATCTTGCGATTGGGAAATGGAGAAGAATTTTAAGGCAACTCAAAATCCTACATCATTATTCATAAATCTTCTAGGCATGTAGTAAAGGACTCATTTGGATAAACACTTTAGAATGCTTGTCAGCAGTTACCAAACCCAACTACCTATCGACATTTCTTATAGTGATCTAGAAAAAATAATTAATGCTGCTGTCGTATGGGAAGGTGACATTGCTACCACTTTACTTTCTAAAAGAAAGATGAGTGTTATTTATTATCAAGTAACCTCAAATTCTACCTACTAATAGTGGTATTCTCGACTTCGAGATGACAAGCAGTCAGTCCTCTCTTCTTGGAACGAAAAAAGTGATCCTCAGATCAGGGGCAGAGTCCGGGTTTCTGACCCTGGCGAAACACCAATACTTCACGACAAGACATCACGGGTAAACTTTCCCCACCGCACCCTCAAAGGAAGAAATGTCAAGCATGTCTTTTGCTAACATCCTCCACACGCCCCCTCTCTCTCGCAAATAAGTACCTCCGGAAGCTTTCAGGAATTAGGGTAGGCCCTATACCGTTAACAGAATACGAAATGAGATATATCTAATTAGCAGTAAATCATTGTTTTATGTTTAATGAATAGTACACCCTGCAGTTTATTTTGTATGTTTGTGTGATTTTTTCGTAAGTTGTTTCGATTGAAAGATCTATGCAAGTGATACACTGGCATTCTGTTTGCTCTTCCTAAATGACTGTCATCTAAAATGTTAACTAATGTAAAGAACATTTTCAAAACTAACTTGAATATCCGTTTGTGAAATACTTCATGTAAAGCTATGGTAAAAGGTTTGATAAATTGCATTCTACGGATGTATTGCACATTGTGTTCACGTTCTTTCTTAATGAACGTACACAACTTCACCCTTTTGTAGTCGTAAAAGCATGCAACCATTAGTCAACTCTCTTCAATGCTACACAAAATATCTGGGAATATGATAGATACCCGTCTTGATTTCCCTGATAATGTTTCCCTTGTGGGATAATGATTCCGTTCAGAAAACCATTGTATTCTTTGAAACAAACGATCATATCCTACAAATACAAGTAAACTAGGCAAGATAAGCTGATAGAAAAAGAGAGACCTCCATATGTTTTTGTGCACAATTGATTGTGACATTTGCGACTAACAGGAAACACACGTGTGTAAAAGTGCCTGTCCTGACAATGCAAAATACACCATAAAAGTGAATATTAATTTTTCCATAGTTGCAAAGGTTTTGATCTGTAAATAACAACATAGAGATATCCTAAATATTAAGTAATTTGTGGGTGCAATAAATATTCATTTCAGCTCCACGAAAACTACCACATACTTTCAGTGTTTTTTGATTGGAAAATTGCGCGTCTACGGCAAAGCAGTATTGTACGGGACGCTTCCATCAAAGTAAACAAGACACGGGGCGACGAGAATAAACAACTGCTGTCTGGCTTATAGTGAATTATCTCAAACCTATTGACTTGTGAACTTCCAAGAATTCTTTCTAAAAATAACACAGGCACACAAAATAAAAAAAAGTTGTCAGAACCAAAGACATGACACTTGTTTTTATGTGTACGTCGGCGCGCTGAATCCGAATCTGAAGTCAGAATTGTGCCATCACCCTCTAATTTTTTATCGCGAAAAAAAACAACGTGAAATTGTATTTGGGGGGGGGGGTAAACACGATTCTCTACATATGTCGACGTGCTGAATCCGAATCCCTAGTCAGAATTGCGCCACCCCCTTCCAGGTTTTTTTAATCGCAAAAAACACCGTGAAATTTACAATTTACAATTTCACGGAGGTTTTTTGCGATTTAAAAAAAGGCTGGAGAATGATGGCACAATTCTCGCTTCAGATTCAAATTCAGCGCGTCGATATACATAGAGAAACATGTGTCAAGTCTTTGGGTCTGACAACTTTTAGCTTCTACAGAGTACAAGCTACAAGACACCAAAACCAAGTATATACATGTATTTTTCGTGTCATTTAAAAACAACTGGAGGATGGTGACGCAATTTGGTTTCTGATTCGGATTCAGCACGTCTTTGGGTCTGACAACGTTTTTTATTTTGTGTGCCTGTGCAATGTGTAATGTACGAAAGTGTCTTCGCCATACTTATTTGAAAATTCCGAACTTATCTTCTATCGAACATCGTTCGGTGTCGTTTAAATCGAACTTCAACGATCCACTTTCTATACTAGTTACCTTAATAACTACAGTAATCCCTCAAATTTCGGACATCCACGATTAGAGAAATGCTAACGGTTTTAAATATTCACCACTTCAACATTCGCTAATGAGACATTTGATCATACTACATATTTCTTGAACGTGAGTGGATTTCAGTTTCTTCACCTCCGTCATCTGGGAACCGAACTCGGCAGGTGCTAGAGCTCACATTCTGCTAAAATTTCAAAATTGGAATGTCAATTCAGATTAATAGAATAAAACAATTTTAAAATAATTCAATTTAATTGCGTCGTATTGGAATTAAGGGCATTGATCACATGAATGAAAAAGCTATTCAGTATCTTCTCAACTCTGATGATAATTACCTTATTGAAAAAGAACTTCGGGAAATCATCAGCGAAAACCTCCAGCGTGGTGAGGGAGTAACGGAAGCAAAACTGGGTCCTGGAGCAACTTCAGTGTCGTAACTGTTAATTGTTAACAAGCTCTGCTGGGAAGCTTCCTCGATTGCGATGGAAACATCGAAATGTAAGAGAGAAATGGAAGGAGCAACACTCCCATATTTGAAGATTAGGACAATGAGGAGGTTGATGAAGGTCACTTTCAACTTTGAAATAACTTTCAACTAAAGTTTTATTTCTTCGCTGTAAGATTTTAATTATGAATGTTATTTGTTGTAGTTCTCACTTACTCCGTCGTATATATTGCATTTGTTTCTCAGATATTTTTTTCTTTCTTAAATGGTTTTTCTACATCCAGGAACCTAAATCGCCTCTTTTTTCATTAAAAGTTAGACTCAACATTCGCGGATTTAACATTTACGATATTTTTGGGGAACCTAACTCTCGAGAAAGTTGGAGGAATACTGTTTTAATATTTTTTATACGAATACTTTTCTGTCTTTAGTTTAAATGTAAGTGGAACAGAATGTTGAAGGACCTAACAACGTCAAATTGGAAAGAATAGGCTCATCCAGTGCGACCTGCCTGCGCCTCGCGACCTGAGGGCGGGGGCAGGGTCATTGGCGAGCGCGGGGGCGGCGGCGGGCGGCGGCGGGCGGCGGCGGGGGGCGCCCGTGGCCTTGGGCGCAAACTCCCACCCGTTCGGCCAGCCGCGTCGCAAAGGCCGCCTTCGTCTTTCGCAGATGGCATTTACGGGCTCGGGGGCGGTGGCCGCTGCCGTTGCCTCCGCACGCAAAGGCCAAGCAACGCGCGCGCGCGGCGCAGGCAGTTTGTGGGTCGCGCCCGCCGCGGCCCTCCCCAGCAGCCAGCCTGCAGCAGTGGCTGCACCCATTGGGACATTGCTCGCCCCGGGCTATCCACTACTCGCGCACCCCCGGGCACGCCCCCCTCCACGCTTCTCAGAACGAAGTCTATTTAAGAAAAGACACTCAGCTAGTTGACTATTGCAGTCTAGTTTGTTTATGTTGGCATGTTTATCTGTTGTTTTTATGGGATGTTTTTATCTATCTGTTTTTTATCTGTTGATTTATTTATCTGTTAGTTTGTTTCTCTTGTTTACCTGCAAGTGAGACCGGCTCTTGTTGACAGTAATGAGAAAGCTAGTAATATAAAAGTTATGAAACAGAAACTCATCATGACCACAAGGAGGTTTTGTTTCTATTATTAAAATTGTGTGTAATATTCAACATCTGTTCTTGGTGTGTACCAAAAACATTCATGAGAGTGTAAAATAATCCGAATCTGCTTGATGTACTACAATATAATAGAATGTCGTACTCTTTAAAATTGATTCACGAAACTTTAGACCAGAATCCACTTCAATAAAAAATGAATTAGAGATACAATTAAAATTAAAAAACTAATTAAGTGATTTTGGTCTATCAACGATCACGCGAGACACTCCCAGACTGTTTAACACGGACAAAAATAATTCAATGCTGAACTACATCGCGTCATATGCTCAGTCTTACGCAGGTGATCATATTTGGTCAAACCCGAAGTTACACTTGACTGTGAGAGGGTGTATAAAATAACGTACTGATTGTCGGTGTCTGCTGTTGACAGGGAATACTTGGGGAAAGATTTGTTGCAGCCGATCACTGAAGATTGGTGTTAAGATGCCCCTGCCGTGTCGTTTAGCTGCTCTCCACCTGAAGGGATGGTTCTGTTCCACTTCTCCCGCAATTCAGCAGCAAATTTTCGAGGTAACTATGATAGTATGAAGTAGAAAATTGAAAGAAAAGTCGGGAAACAAGAGAAAGACTGTGGATCTGACACTAATAAATGGACGCGATCTCTTCCATTTGATGTGAACCCTAAAACGTAACTTTTCCTATTAATTTGTACACCACATCCATTTTTCTAGAATCTTTCCAGCACGCTGCTTTCTCGTATGAAATAATTGGTAACCAAAAAACTAAACAAATAAAAAAGGGGTCAAAGGGACCTTAATACATGCTTGTATCTCATGATAATGACATTTTTTTGAGAAAATTTTTAACATGTTGAGGTTTCCTATAAATTATCCCCCCAATAAAAATATCCTGTCAAAGACTAGAAGCCTCGACATTAGCCAATTGATCGGGTAATTCCAGTTTTAGTAAAAGTCTTCTCTACGGTTAAGTCGCTAGCGTTGTTCAGAGGCAGACGGATGGACCGTCAGACGTTTTGACGAAAACTAGTTTTTCGGGATCAAGAACAGACAAAACGCGGATTTTAACTATAAAACGTATTAAAGAAAGTAATTTGCTACATACTGGGGAAAAAGTGACTTTGTCAGTAATAAAACCCACAAAAATAGTTTTTTTGCGAAATAATAGACATTTTTCGCTGCAACTTTACGTACTACATTTCTCTATACTGTTTAGAAGTATGCGACGAGACAGCAAATAACAACACTTTTAAGTGAGAAGGACCCAGAAAACATATACTTATGTCAAAATCTCGACTTCGGTTATTTGCAGCATTACAATACTTTCTGTACTAAGTGCATGAGTATGTATTTGGCGTTTTGGATCGATAGTCCGTCTTCGCCGGCCAGCTACCGATGTCCTCCTTGCCTGGGCCTAGTTAAATTCCCATGCTTGGGGGTAAGAGCGACATGAGGCGAACATGACGTATTTTCATCACCGTAACTAGCAACATCCGCCTGCTTGAGCTTTTCTTCGTCACACAGCTACAGAAACTGGGATGATTTTAAAGGAAAGCTACTATATTTTTGCCTCGACCGGCAATCGAACCCTGGGACCACAGCACGGGAAGCTAGTACTCTGTCCATGAGCCATTCCAGAGGCTTGTAAGTGTAAGAGTACGAGTTAAAATAAAAACGGAAAGAGCACAAAAACATTTTGTCGAGAATTGTTTTCATTTTCTGTTCACAAAAATACTTCAAAAACTTCCAAATCTCCAAACCTCGCAAAATGGCTTTCCAAAAGGTAACATGCATGTCGCTCAAGAACAACTCTCTTATAACACTGTCATAAATTTTAAGAAAAACAGTCTTCACCAATGTGTCAATTACATAGTATAGTATTATATGGATACACTGTACAACCATTCTTTACGTCTCAAGAATATCAAAGAAGTTGCTCTTCCATAACGCAGCCCGAAAATTGTGAATTAATGACTCGCGGTTTCTTCCTTGGAGTTTGCTGTCGCATGCGTAAGCAATGACTTACTTAGTATGAGAATTTAGTCGATACGAGCAGTATGAGAATAGTAGGAATAACGCAATACATTATTTGCATTTTTCGGTCAAAATCGAAACTATTTCATTATTTTTGGATTTCTCTGGAGTTTCTGGATCTCTAGTGAAGTCCTAGACACCTAGCCGGGGCCGCAAAGTTTTCCTTCCATGTATACTTATATTTGAATTTAGTAATAAAGATAATATCAATTATCACTAAATTAAATGTGTAGTATTATACAGCAGCGCGAAGTGTTATTTGAATATCTTGTGGATAAATAATGCAGCTGGTGAAAATATTGACGTAGTACGGTTTATTAAAGAACTCCCGCACAGAATCCCTAAATGTACTTCCGTAGCGTACGCAATAATACCCTCTAGACTAGATCAAAACGTCTTTGGATATATTTGTGCAGATTGCTAGTATTTTAAGAAAAACGTAGCTCTCGGAAACGGAACGCACAATTCACTCTATGTTGCAACACACATTACAATCGGTATGACAAAAACAGTGCGCCTTGGCACTTGGGGACAAAGCTGTGTTAGTGTTCCCAAGTAAAACGAAGGGTAAATATTGAGAGGATATTCATATAGGACAATTTTAAAAAAAAATAAAAAATAAATAAAGAAGGAAAGGAAAGGGATCGAGATGGGGAATCATTAACCTAGAATATATTTTCAATTTTTAATGATTTGAAAGTACATATCCTTCGCGCGGATCCAACTAGCGTTTACTACGCAATCCAAACGCGCAGGCTGCCCCAGGGAGTCGCAGAAGAAAATCTCCTCATTTCCAAGATAAATTTCCCTCCTCCTAGCGCAGGACAGGCGTCCAATTGATGCCATCCAGCCTCGCGCCTGGGGATTATTGGTATTCACGTCGTACCCGCAGCACACTTATCCCCGTTTCAAATATCACTAACACGGTCTCCGGTGAAACGCCTTACAAGGTTGCTCGGCGCGCGGCAGGGATCACCCCACCGCACCCCCGCCCCGCCCCCGCCCCCTGCCCCGGGGCCCCGCTAATTGGCTGGCGGGGGCGCGGGCGGCGCGCACCACCTACAAACACAGTGACCGCCTTCGGATGCGCTCCCGCTCGCGCGCATTTTTCCCCAAGAGATCGCTGTTCCCGTTGCGCCGATGGCGCCGACGCCGCCAACGGCCCCGTAACCTCCGGCGTCTCCGTAACGAAGACGAGACAATTTTAATGAACTATCTTTCTATCTGTCTGTCTATCTGTCTGTCTGTCTGTCTGTCTATCTATCTGTCTGTCTATCTGTCTATCTGTCTGTGTCTGTCTCTGTCTGTCTCTGTCTGTCTCTGTCTGTCTCTGTCTGTTTCTGTCTGTTTCTGTCTGTCTCTGTCTGTCTCTGTCTGTCTCTGTCTGTCTCTGTCTGTCTCTGTCTGTCTCTGTCTGTCTCTGTCTGTCTCTGTCTGTCTCTGTCTGTCTCTGTCTGTCTCTGTCTGTCTCTGTCTGTCTCTGTCTGTCTCTGTATGTCTCTGTATGTCTCTGTATGTCTCTATATGTCTCTGTATGTCTCTGTCTGTCTCTGTCTCTGTATGTCTCTGTCTGTCTCTGTCTGTCTGCCTATCTGTCTGTCTGTCTGCCTATCTCTCTATCTATCCGTCTGCCTATCTGGCTATCTCTCTATCTATCTATCTGGCTATCTCTCTATCTGTCTGTCTATCTGGCTATCTGTCTATCTATCTGTCTATCTATCTGTCTATCTATCTGTCTATCTATCTGTCTATCTATCTGTCTATCTATCTGTCTATCTATCTGTCTATCTATCTGTCTATCTATCTGTCTATCTATCTGTCTATCTATCTGTCTATCTATCTGTCTATCTATCTCTCTATCTATCTGTCTATCTATCTGTCTATCTATCTGTCTATCTATCTGTCTATCTATCTGTCTATCTATCTGTCTATCTATCTGTCTATCTATCTGTCTATCTATCGGTCTATCTATCGGTCTATCTATCTGTCTATCTATCTGTCTATCTATGTATCTATCTATGTATCTATCTATCTCTCTATGTATCTATCTATCTCTCTATGTATCTATCTATCTATCTCTCTATGTATGTATCTATCTCTCTATGTATCTATCTCTCTATGTATCTATCTCTCTATGTATCTATCTCTCTATGTATCTATCCATCTCTCTATCTATCTGTCTATCTATCTCTCTATCTATCTGTCTATCTATCTCTCTATCTATCTATCTGTCTATCTATGTATATATCTGTCAATCTATGTATCTATCTATCTAACCGACCTGGATGACTGAGGTGGCTAAGAGCGTGTACCGACTCAGTGCTTCGGTCAAAAGGGTTGCGAGTTCGAGTCCCGGCTTGGGCGTGTTTGTTCTCCTTTGTCTCTCATGTATATCTTTTCGCGGAGGGCCTCCCGTTCTGCTGACCCCAGATCACAGGAGCCCACAGGTGTGTTGGTGCCTAGTGTATGGTCGAATATGTGTCCCATCCCGAATATGTGACGCAAAGTGTAACTGTCTGTCGCCGGGAAAAAGCTCCAGGAAAAAAATCTATATATTTCTTGATTGAGTAATTGATTAGTAATTCCGAGCGCATCAACATCTAAGGTCATTAATCTCGGGAGTGTAGGGCATGTTTTTATCGCGAGAAGTGGCGGTGAGCTTTCCCCGCTGGATGACGAGATACGGCGCCGACCTACCCGTCAGTTGGCGGGGTTTTCCCTAACTAGTATCCATTGTAGAATTCAAGACCATTAATAAATTGTGGGATGTGGATCACAGGATTGATCAATTGATTGGTCACGAGATTGGTTTGACCAATCCCGTGATCCACAGTCCACTAACTAGAATATTCCACCAGCGGGGCACCTCCAAAGCCCGGACAAGCTCTAAGCTCGTAGTCTCCCGGCAAGTGGGATAGTGTAGGACATGCGAGTGTAAGTGTGTGTAAGTAAGGGGTCAGGCAAGGATAAGGAACAGGAAGGAAAGATCGCGCATAGTCCGTGGCCTGTTTGTTAGAGTACTGGTGCGGCATTCGCCTGTTGTGAACCTGAAAAAACATAGAAACCTACTCATCAGAGTAGCTGGCCGCTATAATTCTTCTCCAGTAAGCTGCAGAATTCGGCTTAGCTGTCTGCAAAATGTCGAAAATCCTGCCACCACCGTCGGGAGTCAAACTCCCGGTCAGAGGAACTGCTATGCACCGAACGCCTCCATCCACTTCAGTGTCACTCCCATCTTCAGAGTTACCGTTGCGTCAAACTTCTCCGCTGTCTCTGTCGTCACTTCAAAACACTCCATTGCCTCCATCACCGTCTATCCAAATGTCTCCGTTTCATCCATTATCACCACTTCAATCTTCTTCATTGCCTGTCATCGTCGCCTTAAACTTATCGTCCATCAGCAGCATCATTGTTATCGCTCAGATATATTCTGCTAGTGCCAACCGATGTACCATCAAAAGCACAGGAACCAACACCATCTAGGTCACAGTCATCGTCTCCCTCGTTTCCCCAATATCACCCCCCAACCCTCCATCTCTGCACTGCTGGTACTGCTGTGTGGGTGTGTTCGCCGCACAGTGGCCGATTTGACAAGGAAACGGGGCTTATTGCCATACAATTTTAATAATAATAATAATAATAATAATAATAATAATAATAATAATAATAGAGTGTTAACAAATTATGGGAGTTGCAGTATTTTAAAATTATTTTAAAACTTCAAAGTTCAATGTTTAGTACTAAAAATTATGTACACTATAGAAGTTGGAATACACAAGTCTGAAAATTTTCTAGCTAAATATATCTTTTCTACTAGCTTTTGGCGCTTTAGCGAATATTTTCGTGTTAAAAAATGTTATTTGTGCTATTCAAGTTCATAATAAAAACAAGTTTTAAAAATAATACAGTCAACTAACACGTTCATCGACGGTCGTAAAAATGTAACATATGAAAACCGTACATTAAAACCGCCAAAGCATGTTGTAAATGTTTAACACCCCCTTCCAACAACAACAATTTTTTCCGACAAGTATCTGAGAATATCCTGGATCTAAAATGCAAGTTCCCTACCAGCTGACCGAGATGAACACACGCAGGTTAACCGTATTAATTAAATGATAAGTACCACTAAGACATTGTTGTCATGACCATCATCACATTTAATAATTGTCGATACTAACACTGTCACCACCTCTTCTGCGGCCAATACGCCTACTGCCTCCGCCATGTACTCTTTTATATATCAGCTCTCATCCCCCGTCTTTGTCAATCACCAAAAGCGCTATCTCCGGCACAATCTTTATCTCGGTCCGTGATCTCGCTTACCATCATCGTCACCATCACCGTCATTGTGATCGTCACAGTCAGAGTCACAGTCATTGTCATCGCCAGTCATCACCGCCGATGTAATGGTCATCATCACCGCTATCGTTATCGCCATCATCGCTGCTATGGCCATCGCCGTCCCCGCTTTAGCTTTTCCCCAGCCGTCGTCAGTCCTCCCCACCCCGCAACCGTCACTTACCCCGTCACCGTACTGTCACAGTCGCCATCGCCACCGCCGCCTCCGCCTTAGCATTTGCCTTTCCCCAGCCCCACCGTCGTCCACCCTGCAACCGTCACTTCCCCGTCACCGTACTGTTACAGTCGCCATCGCCAGCGCCGCCTCCGCCTTAGCCTTTGCCTTTCCCCTGCCCCACCGTCGTCCACCCTGCAACCGTCACTTCCCCGTCACCGTACTGTTACAGTCGCCATCGCCATCGCCGCCTCCGCCTTAGCCTTTGCCTTTCCCCAGCCCCTCCGTCGTCAACGTCGCCTCCGCCGCCACCGCCGCTGCTCTAACCGCGGGAGCGGAGAGGGCGACGGATGGATGAGAGGACGGCTGGACGGCCGGTCCGGCGAGGACGAACGAGGATGACATAACCCGTGACGCGACGGGCGCTGCGCTGCCGGCGGGAAGGGAGCTCGGCGCGGCGAGCGGCTTTCTCCGGCCTCGACCGGCGGCGTGGCGGCGGCGGCGGAGGCGGAGGATGCGTCGGCGGCGGCGGCGGCGGCCGCGCTTGGGCAACGCCTGCGTTGGCAGAGGCGTCGAAGGCGGTGGAGCAGATTCGTTGATGGAGGAGGCGGCTATTGAAATGCAGCTGGCATTACTTCTTCAAGAGAGAGGCTGCAGTGGTCTCAGAGACGAGCTGGGAACCAGACGGGGTTGATGACTTTGGATCCTCCCAGTAATACAAAATATGTGTTCATGATGAGAGCTAATTGGAACTCTGAAAGCGGTTGGGAAATATGAGACTAGTATTCAGTCTCTTCTGAAAAATAGCTGTGTTACCATTCTTTATGAGTTGTGTTTCTCTCTGGATGAGCATTGTAGTTAACTACAATCTAGTGAAGGGGATGAAAATAACCTTGGAAAATTTTGAAATCTTTCTCACATTATCCTTGGTTAATACATCTGTTACGCATTTTACTAATTCTGTTTAAGGTCATTGCCGTTTTTTGTCGTTTTCCTATTTTATTCCTAGTTTTCACGTATTTATGGAAATTATTCATAATCTCTCAAACCTCAATAATCGCCACGTCTGGCTTGTGAATGACCGGTAGGAATTTGTAACCATCATACTTCACCTGCTGTCTCCAATGCCTCTGTAAACTGGACAAACTGAAACTGTAAACCTGGCGCAATGACAAACTCAGAACGCAATGTTTGTGAGATCACGTGATCAGGGAATCAAAATAGGTTTGAAGAAAGCACTAGGGTGTGTTGACATAAGGATCAGTAGTATTCGTACTTGAGAAGAGAGACGTAGAAAGGTTTGAAGGAAAATAAAAGTACCCTAAATGACTATAAAGACTACATGGGGAGAGACCGGAATCGAATGATTCGAAATGGATCATGAAAATGGCAATGACTGATGATAAGGCGAGGTAATCCTTTCGAACTGATTTACTCACATAACTGAAAGTATTTATTTCTGCCAAAAATGACTCAATGCAGTCTAATATCTTGGTTTTATCTTAAATGTCTCCGATATTTTGTTGTCTAAAAAAATTAATTACACAAAACGAGGGCAGATAAGAACCATGCATGTTTGTACCCGTCGTGCATGGAGGAAAGTGCCAAAGAACATGTAAAAATATAAATTACATACAAAAAATATTGTTGGCGGGTGTATTATCTATAGTGTGCTGTTGATTAATGTAATAATCATTATTTTTATTACAACTATTTTAGACTTGATTACGTCGCGTGTTATTCCACACACAATGGCGTTAAAAATAGTAAATAGAAATATTGAAAGTACAGAAAATATTGACATTAATGGACAAAATAAAGTTTGTGAAATGTGCAATGGAACTATTGCATTTAATAACTATTTTACTAGATTTTTAATTGCTAAGAATTTAATAAAAGAGTTTACAATAAAAATGTAAACATTTAAGCTATACAAAATGTTTATGTTGGCAGCACGCTTGTATTAATTAAATTTGTGTTTTTTCAGAACTCGCAATCAAATAAATGTGTATTTATTTTACTAGCCCATATTAAACAATGTTTTTCACTTCAGAATAAGGTAAAATAATAGTTAATATAGTTATTTGCTTGAATTCACTTAATCTGTGGAGAATATGAAGTGATGCGCGACGTAATCTACTGTTCAGATATTTACAAAGGCTTACTGTGCTGTTAAGGGTTAATGAAGTCATCTAGGTAATTATAGCGGTGTAAGGAGGAAGTCATAAGTGCGGTGAAAGCGTCAAGACGACAGCAAAGCAGTTCCTAAGCTCTAAGTTCCTTTCCAGAGGAGCACAACCAATGAACAACCAGACTGATCACACTATCGGCTATTAATTTAAGTACACTATAACCCTTTTTGAAACTTGGTACACTTCACTTTGACGAATGACAAATTTATTACGGATATTAATTTAGACTTTAAAGTGAAAAGTTAATTTTTTAACATTTCTTTCAACCAAAGGCAATCATAAACTGCTCACATAATCCAACAACTCACCTAAGGTTTTTTCTTTGAGGGAGAGGCTTTTTTACATAGGCTTCCCTCGTGGATACGTGTTTCACATTAAATGATGGTCTGAATTCCACTATATTCTGCGGTTAACACGAGATCAGAATATTGGTATTTTTTAGACAAAAACAGCTTGTGTGACAGTGCCGGTGTTCATAACACACTATGGCTGTGACGATGATTATGTTGGTACCACTGACGGTGGCAATAATAGTGTCAGTATTGGCACCAATAATGGTCACTGGCACTGACAGTGTCTGTGACTGTTTGTGACTCTGCCAGTGACGGTCACAAAGGCAACACTCACACCGGTAATTGTCAGTGATCGTCACAATGATTGTGACAGCTGATGATTGTGGCTAAGGCAGGATCAATGACTGATAATTCCAAATAGGGCGCCGGTGTCAACGAATGACACTGGTAGTGACAGTAGCGATTATTTTGACTAGAGACGGCAGGCGGCGTTGTGCTGACTGACAGTGACTGCGAATAATTGTGAAAATGACAGTCAGAGTGACAATAGCAATGCCAATTACGGGGATGTTGACTGGCACTGACGGTTACTGTGACGGTGATTGTGAGCCAGTGCCAGTGACGGTTACAACGATGGCATCCGCAGAGATGACTCTGTGTGTATGTGATTGATTGTGTCTTTGACAGTAACGACAGCGGTGGTGGTGGTGGAGCGGCAGTGGATTCCGTGTCGACGTGAACAGCTCCCAAGGTGGCAGCGGCAACGGAATGGGTTACAGCGGTGGCGATTACTGTCACAGATTGTGACTCTGGCAGTAGTGGTTGTTCTGGCGGTAGTGGATGAGGTGGCGATGTGAACGGCTGCTGTGGTAACGGAAGGGGCTATAGCGGTAGGGACGACGGTGGTGGGGGCTGTCATTGACAGATTGTGACTATCAGTAGCGATGGCGTTGATTCTAGCGGCAGTGGTTCTGGCGGCGGTGGTTCTGGCGGCGGTGGTTCAGGCGGCGGTGGTTCTAGCGGCGGTGGTTCTGGCGGCGGTGGTTCTGGCGGCGGTGGTTCTGGCGGCGGTGGTTCTGGCGGCGGTGGTTCTGGCGGCGGTGGTTCTGGCGGCGGTGGTTCTGGCGGCGGTGGTTCTGGCGGCGGTGGTTCAGGCGGCAGTGGTTCTGGCGGCGGTGGCGATGTGAACGGTTGCCGTGGCAACGCAATGGGCTACAGCGATGGCGGCTGTCAGTGACTGACAGATTGTGACTCTGGCTGTAGCGGTGGCGGTGGTTCTGACGGCGGTGGTTCTGGCAGCGGTGGTTCAGGCGGTGGTGGTTCAGGCGGCAGGGGTTCTAACGGCGGTGGCGATGTGAACGGTTGCCGTGGCAACGCAATGGGCTACTGCGGTTGCGGCTGTCAGCGACTTACAGATTGTGACTGTGGCAGTAACAGTGGCGGTGGTTCTGGCAGCGGTGGAGATGTGAACGGTTTCCGTGGCAACGCAATGGGCTGTCAGTGACTGACAGATTTTGAGTCTGGCAGTAGCAGTGGTGGTGGTTCTGGTGGCGGTGGCAACGCAATAGGCTACAGCGGTGGCGGCTGTCCGAGACTGACAGATTGTGAGTGTGGCAGTGGCGGTGGCGGTGGCTGCGTTGGCGATGTGACCGGCGCCTTTGGCCCCGGGCACCTGCCAAGGGGCGTCGCCGCGCGCCCGCGTGCGCCGGGATCATCTCCCCCGGCGGGGAGGGGGAGGGGGCAGCGGCGAAGGACGGGAAAAGCGGGCGGCGGCGGCGCCACGCGATGCCACGGGACGAGAGCGCCGCTCGAGGCTTCGAGAGAGCGGGTGGCGTCGGGGGATTATATAGCCGCCCGGCGCGCGGCGCCGCCACTCACCAGAGAGCCGTCACAGTGTGAAGTCGCTCGGTGGAGCGCGGAGGCCGGGAGCGTGGGAGAGGATTCGTTTTGTAGACCACCAATGCGGGATTATTTTGTCCATTGAATTTCTGGCTCCGAAGTAGTTTGGGGATTTAACTTACAATGGAGGAAAACCTTTTTCCACTTACCATGTTCAGATGTTTCCTTCGGTCTGTAAATTCCAAACTTAAAATGCATTACGACCTAATTATCTATCTTGCTTAAAATCTGAGACGTGATTTGTTATTATTTGCATTCGTTTATATCAGACCTGAATGGAACCAAAATTATTTGTCCGATCGTGTTTTGTGAGGAGGTAAAAGTTGAATATGTATCCAAATACACCATTTTCTGCGTTGTTTTGAAATTGTAATAAACTATCGTAAATAACGTTTTATAAATATCTTTTTGCATAGAAAATAGAAAATTAATTTTTAATAGAAATATTAGCAAAGGTAAGAAAATGTGTGGTAAGAAATATTCGGTAATTATCCTATTACTTTCCTACAGTTTTTTTCAAAAATCGTATTTTGTATTTATATCTCTAAGTCTTAGAGCCCTAATTTCGTTTGTCATGTGATATTTTAGTAACAAAATGTTTCTTTGCAACTAACATAATATATTGTAGTTTCCCACGCAATGTAAATATTTCGTCATCTCGGAATAAGAGATATAAAGTCGATTGTTAAGATGAATATTTCTTTGTACAGGTCGATCTTTTCCCACAAGTATTGGCGCTTTACTATAATTTTTGTGCAGAAATGAATAAGCAAATTACGAAATTTTGTCATTTGAGTTCTCTGTCTCAAAAAGTGTAAATGCTAATAGTTGGAGTTTTGACAAAGTTCACAACATCTCGTGTCGAGAAAAAGCAAAGAGATTGAATAAATGAAAATAATTAATATAACATGTGGAAACTTTTAATATTACCAAACCAAAGAAATATAATTAATTCTAAGAAACATTGTCTTTCAACATATGTTTATTCTTCTTACTCAGTTCTAAGTTTGCAAATCGTTTTGCAGTAATATGCGTCAGAGCACAACACTTCTTAACATGTTTTAACTTGCTTTAAATATTCCGACTGAATACACGTTATTTCATTTTTTTATTTACATATTTTTCAATTTTGATACTATACGAAATATATTCAAGGTATTTCCCAATCTTCTTGGATTTGAGCTAGAGAACATATGGGTGCATTTTGAAATATTCTGGAAATGATGAAGTATGCGCCACATCGTCCAGTCAGGCAGCCTTATGGAGTGAAACTATTTACTTTATTTTTAATATACATTATTTTAATATCAGCTTTAAAATATTGCTCCTCAATCAAAAACAAAAAAATTTAAATATTCAAAATGAAATCACAGTTATATTTGTTTCAAAATTATCTTGCACTCTAAAAAGTATTATACTTTAATCGGCTTCCCAAGAATGTAATGATATAAGTGCGACACAAAAGTCCAAATATTAAGGTAAATAAGTAAATACTAATGATTTGCCCTATGTCCTGTTTAAAATCACACAGCTTTCCAAGGTGCATATTAAGACCTCAAAAGTGCACGAAACAAAATATAAACTTTATTTTTCCCCAGTTTTCAATCGAGATCTTTAACATTGTTACTACAAAATTTTATTGCTAGCACTCCGTGAGCACATTATTCTCCAGAGGTACTTGGAAATACAAAAAATTCCGGTCAGGTTTCGCCACGTCGGCACTGACCATTCTCTTGTAAGCGATCGGCCGACCTTTTTGCAGCCATCGATTGTAGTTGTTGTGGAGCGAGAGGCGCGTTGGAGCCGTGTGGTGTCGAGAGGCTTCAAGAGGGGCGGTGAGCACTGGAAATGTGAAAGGGCGAGCGATGCGTCTCGCCTACGCCGCCACCGCCACAGCAGCCACCACCGCCACTACCACCACCACCTCCGCCGCCGACGTCTCCCCAACCGCCGCCGTCGTCACCATCGTCACCGTCATCACCACCTCCACCCCCATCACCACCACCTCCGCCGCCGACGCCTCCCCAACTGCCACCGTCGTCACCGTCATCACCACCACCATCACCACCACCTCTACTACTGCCGCCACCGCCACAGTTGACACCACCGCGGCACCTTCACCGCCTTCTCCGCAGCTGCAGCAGCCACTACCACCGCCACTACCCCCATCAACACCACAACCACCC
This sequence comes from Teleogryllus occipitalis, assembly GCA_011170035.1. Classification (NCBI taxonomy): domain Eukaryota; kingdom Metazoa; phylum Arthropoda; class Insecta; order Orthoptera; family Gryllidae; genus Teleogryllus; species Teleogryllus occipitalis. The sequence goes on from BLKR01001929.1 coordinate 231,155, forward strand.
CATCATCACCACTACTACTACCGCAGCCACCGCCACAACAGCCACCACCGCGGCGCCGGCACCTTCACCGGCGTCTCCGCAACCGCAGCCGCCACCGCCACTACCATCACCACCACCATCACCTCTGCCGCTGACGCTTCCCCAACCCCCACCGTCGTCACCATCGTCACCGTCATCACCACCTTCACCACCACCACCACCACCACCACCACCACCACCACCAACACCTCCACCAACACCACTACTACTACCGCCGCCACCGCCACAGTTGACACCACCGCGGCACCTTCACCGGCTTCTCCGCAGCCGCAGCCGCCACCACCACCGCCACTACCCCCATCAACACCACAACCATCACCACTATCACCATCACCACTACTACTACTACTACTGCAGCCACCCCCACAGCAGTCACCACCGCGGCACCTTCACCGGCTTCTCCGCCGCAACCGCCACCATCACCAGAACAGCCGCTGGCACCAACCACCACCATCATTGTCGCTGCCGCATTCGCCACCGTCGTCACCGCCAGCACCAAAATCACCACTACCACTACTGCCGCCGCCAGCGCCACCGCCACCGCCACCGCCACCGTTATCGCCACCACTACCGCTACTACAACCGCTACCTCTACCATCCCCGCAACCACCACCTCCATCACCACCGTCGTCACCATCAACATCATCACTCCACCACCACCACTACTACCGTCGCCGCAGCCACCGCCACCACTACCGCTTCCGCCACCACTACCGCTACCGCAACCACTACCACTACCGCTACCGCAACCACTACCACTACCAGTACCACTACCGCTACTGCAACCACAACCAGTACCACTACCGCTACCGCAACCACTACCACTACCGCTACCGCAACCACTACCACTACCGCTACCGCAACTACTACCGCCACCACCTCCTCCACCATCGTTGTGACCTTCATCATCATCACCACCACCACCACCACCACCACCACCGCCATCATCATCATTATAATCATCATAATCATCACCATCGCCGCCAACACTTCCATCACCGCCGCCGCCGCCACCGCAACCGCTTGCGTTAACGAATATCTTATAAAGCTCTCCGATCGTGAATGAGACACGCTGGGATTATGACCTGGCAGCTCCTTTCGTTTCATTACGACCAACAGATAGTTCAAAGTGGACACTTCTGAACAAAGATTTACAAACTGTGGCCTGGGATTCGGCAGTCTCCAAAGCAGAGTGGATTAATGTATTACTCGCCAAACATTTTGTTCTTTTTTTAAAAATTGATGTTCTTGAAAAGTTTTTCCTTCTATTTTTTTAGGTCTTGTTTCACCTCTAGATATCTCATCTGCCGCTACGTGTGCCAAAAAGTGCATTTGTGAGCTTTTGCTTTTGGGTTGATACAAGTATTTGTGTTTTTGTTTTCGTCAGATCTGACCATACGATTTCTGACAATCTGTCAAGATCTCGCCACATGATTACGTGAACTGTACTCTTTTTTGAAAGCCCATTCATCGCTCGCGAGAAAGTAATTTCCATGTAATACAATAAACCGATGTAATGCCTTGGCGGTTTTGAAATGTACCAAATTCTTCAATTCTGTATAACCATGTGATAATTGATTGTTTACTCTTCTTGAAAATAAAATCCGTATCTCATATTTGCAATGTAATAAAAAAAGTATGAAAACTGTGAATCTCTGTGGAATAACGAAGGAGTATCGACATTTCCTAGTTCCTGTATTGGATGGTAAGAAATAACATTTTCTTCAGCTGATAGTTCATCTTTTTTAAAATTACATTTTAAAAAATTTCAGATGTCTTTTACGCTTGAATGTTGTAAAGGTCTTTTTTATTTACTTACAATGAAAAGGGGCAATGATATGCAACATTTTTTTTGACGATTCTAATGCGTATCAACGTTTACGCTAACTGTACCCCTTTCTTTCTGAAACTTTACCGTACCCCTTTCTTTCTGAAACTCAATGACAGGGCAATCATCTTCTAAATTCTTTCCGTGTTCTAATTACAAAATATCATAAGACTTCATGCTTCACTGCAGAGTTCCGGGGCTACCATAAATTTTCGTGCATCCCCGTTTGAGAGCGTAGCGCATTGCTCGGTGCGGCGCGCTCGTTGGGCACAGAATGGGGTGCGGAGTGGGTGAGAGTCCAATCAACCGGGGAAAGCGACAGCCGCGTAAAGGTCAGGAGCAGGTCATCGCCCGTACGTTAGGTACAATGTATGGAATGGCGCACGGTACAACAAGCATGAAAGCCACTCAATTTTAAATCCCCTTATAGGCGATTTCTCTCGAAAACATGTTCTGATTATGATGGTAAATATATGACTGTTAGAAAACCATGTCTCCGTTGATTCCTTTTTCACTTTCCGATATGTACGAGTACAATAACTCTAAGTACTTTGATACAGTACTCCAAATTAATTACCAAAAACTTAAAGTATGCGTAAATAAAATTGGTTTGAATCATTATCTTTTTTATATAAAAAGGTCAAGAATTTCAATTTTATGCAAGAAGATCAAAATTCACGTAAGTTTTGAATTTTGAACTCCACTTTCAGAATAATGTAAATCAATAGTTTCCAAATTTTTTAGTTGTGCATTAAAGTTTTTAATTACAATTTTATTATCCACAATTTATGTTTATTTCAATATTTGCGTCTTAATTAAACACTCAGTTGTAAGATTACGTAGATTTAGGATTCGAATAATAAAAAAGTCCATTTTCCATCTTAAAAAAACATTTACAACAGCGTATACATAATAATTAGGTAATGCAGAATTGCTGCGTTAGTGCCGAGTCTGTGTCAGACATGAAATTAGACATACCACATTTGCATTACGAGGTACCATCTACTCTCTCTAGTATTGCGGTCGTTGAGCCATTAGCGTATGCTAAAGAGCAGCAAAATGGAGACGCATGGGTCGATTGCGTGTATGGAAATCGATATGAATTTTTGCAATCCTAGGGATTGGAACAAAAAATTGTACTCAGCTTTCTATTTTGCGATTCGAGGTTTCAATTTATTTTATCGGACAATCCATCAGTCTAAAGTTGCATTAGACTATAGGCTTCGCCAAACTATTCCAGACATTTAATTCTTCGAAACTTGTGGCGGCTGCGGCAAGAGACATTCTTTTGTATTATTATTATTATTATTATTATTATTATTATTATTATTATTATTATTATTATTATTATTATTATTATTATTATTGTTATTGTTGTTAATATTATTATTACCATTAGAATTATGCGGCGGGTACCGCATTAACTAAAATCACAGGTAGGAACGGAAATCATAAAATTGCCATCAGAATTACGTTTTTGATCAAACACAATGAATTGGTATTATTTATTAATTTACCAGCTGAAGAAATCTGTCATTGCTAGGGCATTTATTTATCACAATAATCTATTAGGTAGCTGGTCTACATAGCGTTACCTGGGCTTTGCGTGAAGATGCAAAACTGTTAAAATGGATAAGATACCTCCGTTAAACAATGGACAAGATACAGCAATCCGGCTGCGTACACTTTAAAGCACTTTTAGGTTAAAAAATTCACATTTTTGAATATGCTGTGTTTGGTTCTTGGTCGCTCAAAAGTATTCGTGCCGAATTTGGAAGCAATCGCTACAGTGGTGCTATTTTTTTCTGACAAATTCGGTTGTGAACAACTTACTTTTGAATACAATCCCCTGCAATCTATTTTGATCCCCTGCAATCTAGTTTTACTTAACTAAAGAAAGGTGATATGTTACGACGACATGATGTTGATGTGATGATGATGATGTGAAGGTAAGGAGGATCAATAGTTCAATTAAAAGTCACAGGAACGTCGGGAATCTGCCGTGGATTCGCGTCATCCATTCCATTTCTCTTTGAACAACAGGGATTGCGAAGTGTAGAATCTCGTTGGAGGGTAAAGTTAGCCCGTTAGCGCTATGCGCCAAGTGCTCGCATGTATTTGGGCAGCGTGAAATCAAATCAATGTGTTACTGGAAGTAATACGGACTAAATTGAAGCACATCTGTGAGACAGCGGTCGGCATGAACGGTTGTTTGGTTTAATAAATGCCGTACCACGTAATTTTGATGAGTCTGAGAGTTATCTCCGAAGCCCGTGTCTGTGTGGGAGGGGGATAGGATGGGGAGCAAAAAAACATCGAACACGATCCATGGTCCCTTTCTTACTTACTCGTCTTCGCCAGGAATTGATCCAAATAAAGCTTTGAGTGAACGAACTGAGCAGCCGGTGTCCAGTTCTCATCAACAGGCAGCTTCTACTAGTTAGTTGATATCATAAATAGTCATCTTTGGGACTGGATTCTAGCCCCTGACGGACTTGACACGGTCAGTTGCTGACTCGGAACTCGTGAGAAATCTACCGCATTCTTTGTTGATTTATTATGAGTGTACTCACTTTAAAGCGTACATTATCTGAACCAGTCAATGGTAGTCTTTGTTAGGAAAACAAATAATTTCGGTAATATAACTCACTCGAATAATCGGAAATACGGTTGAAGATCATTACACTAGGATACAGATGATATTTTTTCAGTATTCAAGAATAAACACAAAAAACACAGGAAATGAAGCACACCCTTGGCTGCAATAAAAGTAAGAAATCGAAAAATATCTAGATCGGTCCGGATAATTGATGGACATGCTAATGATGATTGATTGATGATTCCGGACGTGTCAACAGCTATGGTCATCAATTCCGTAAGTGCTTTTCTCGAGAGATGGCGGTCTCTCGCTTCCCCCTCTGGATCCAGTGCCGAACTACCGTCGGCTAACGGAGTTTTTTTCCCAAAACAGATATCTCCTACCAGTGGGCCACCGCCCCAGCTTGGAAAATCTCTAAGCTCCGCAAAAATGTTCCTCCAGACATCGGTTGAACTCGACTTAGCTGTCAAGCAAGTATCGAACATCCTGCCAACGTCGGCACTCGAACTCTAGGGCCTCCCGATAAGAGGCACTGTAGATACATCAGTTGATGCCCTGAGCCACCTCTTGGGTTCGGTTAATGAACATCCGAATAACAGCCCCCTGGAGTAACTCCGCGAGGCAGAGAAACATCCTGCCAACGTCGGCACTCGAACTCTAGGGCCTCCCGATTAGAGGCACTGTAGCTACATCAGTTGATGCCCTGAGCCACCTCTCCGGTCCTGTTAATGAACATAGCCCACTGGAGTACCTCCGCGAGGCAGAGA